>PVKE010007790.1:0-49566 GCA_004027555.1 Craseonycteris thonglongyai
ATAATTGAAAATTGAGAAAAAATTTGTACTTTCAAAGTACTAGAGAAAACATAGATTGAGCCTAAGACATATTTTTCAGACTCTATCTGGTAGTTATTGGTTATTTAAATTTCGTTACTTAATCTATTCTGATTATCAGAACAGAGCAAACAGTGTCCTTAAATACAAACTGAGAGTGCCTGTGATGTCCTCTCTTATCCCACAACTATGCAGGAGTACAACCAAAATCCTAACACTTTATAATTACTGCCACAATGCACAACAGTGCTTTTGAGCACACGATGATTCAACACCCTCTATTCTGCTGTTATGCCAACACCATCCGCTGTCAAGCCTAACATTTTACTAATCTCAACAATTTGGGGCATTGGTTCTTAATTCTGGACTGCATCAGAAGTGCATGGAGAACTTATTTAAACAGATTACTAGTTCTGGCTCAGAGTTTCTGATACAATATATTCAGAGTGAGCTCCCTGAAAAAATGTTGGGGCCCCATCATTCCCACTTGATTTGATGCTGCTGGTACAAGGACAACACTTAAGACAGAGTTTCTCTAACTTATTTTACTTTCCTTGTATGCCTGTCATGTAAATAGTCATCTGACATCATATTTTTTTTTGCATTTTTTGTTTTGTTTTGTTTTGCTCTTGAGCTACAGAATTTTACAGAAAGAAAAAAGATTAAACCCCATTTTCTTGACTCTCTACAAACTCACGTTATCAAAAATCTATAGTTTTAATGTTACTCTATAAAAAATTTTTTCTGTTTGATTAACTGCAATTCTTCCTCTGTCTCCTGAATTCTATAAATCCCTTCTGAATTCATATTTGGTTATTTTATTACTCCACTCAGTTATTCAACAGGTAGTTTTTAAGAACCTTCTAAATGGAGGTAAAGAAAACACAAGTAGATAGTGATGCTGCCACAAGAGATTTACATTCTAGTTGGAAAAAGATAATAAAACAAAAAGTGTTAAATATAATGGCAAGTAGTAGTAGGGGTGCAACTGAAAAATAAAGCCAGGGAAATTATTGTTTCTTGATATGCTCCTAGTTACAAATTTTCTTTTTTTCCTAAATGAAAAATTTCTATTTCTATTACTGGGTACTAACATTAGTCTGTCAGCCATCTTTGCTTCTCCTTCTCCTGTTCTCCTTCACAATTTTACCCACATCCTAAACATATCCCTTCTCAGTCCACGTAATCTGTTCTTTCCTGTAATTTTACTACAACCGCAATAATTGTAGTCATTTTTTCTTAATCTTTTACTTGAGACAATTTCATAGCTAACCTCAAAACCACAGTTTCCAGCAAGATATATAGTACTTACCCAAATCAAAATTTTATGATCATGGTGCTACCCCACATGCATATTAACTCTGTGAGGCAAGTACATTTATTATTTCTATTTAGAAAAGAGGAGACTAAAATATTTCACTACGTCACAGAAAATTGAATCCAGGCAATATGAATGTAGAACCTGGGCTTTTAACAACAATGTAACTGAGGGGTAACAACTGTGATTAATGAGTACAATGCAAAGTACCATACTATGAAAGGAAAGAAGAGAAGCAGTTCATCTTCTCCTAGAAAACTTCAAATGGATCACCAGCACTGTGCCTTGTGTTCCCTGGTAGTTTAGTGACTTAGGTTTAAAATTCCTTCAAGACAAATGCAATTCTCCCAGAGAAATAACTTTCAGACAGTGTGGGAGATAATGTATTGATGAGTATTTGTTTAATTGATTTTCAATAATATCAAAATAGAAAGAAGCTTTACATATTATGATGAGGAATGTGCTTCACATTTTTAATGAAAAGTTAAAACAGGTATAGAATTACTGTAATAACAAGGATAAATACATTCGATTTACTACCTGGCATCTTCCATAAATTTCCACTATCCACTGCCCACATACCTACAGAGAGTGAATAGCGTAAGGACAGCCCTTACAAGGGTAAGAAGAAACAAGAGACAGTCAAAGGAGGCACTTGCCAGATCTGATAGTTATTTGGATGATGAAAGAAAATAACAAATAGAAATCAACATTTCAAAAACTTGTCCAAAAAAGGGGGAGGAGGGCACCCTCATGCTTTATTTTTGCCCACTTCTTAGGAACTACCGTATCAAGACACCGCCACCTTTAAAATACAGTAACAGCTGTGCAAATTTGATAGAAGTTTACTCACATTTTTACTTCCATCTTAAACTTAAATAAAATATCTGTTAAGATATGAGTTTTATGCCTATGCTTCAATCAAGTTGCACTATTTTTCTCCTTTGGCTCATAAGCATAACCATATTGAGGCTGCTGAAAAGAAAAGCTCATTCATTGTTTTGAAGGATCATTCCTATGACCAGGCCTGCTCTGTCACGTCACAATGGTCATATTCCCAAGAGCATGATCTATGTCAGAAATAATACCTTGGATCTTTTCCAAGTCATCATTCCTTATGAAATACAAGTATATTTGGAACACACACACACTTTTCTTTTCATCTCAACAAAAAACTCTAGTGACTAAATTTAATAAGCCTATTCAATTAGGTAAATTTACTGAGTGACTAACTAAAGATCCTTTTCCCCAGATGGTACTGTGAATTGGCATTTATGTTAGAGCCAAAAAATTGAAAGTCTTTCAGGCAGTAAATATTATATTTTGGTAAGAATGAGGAGAGCGCTAGTCTCTCAAGATAGCCCAAGCTTGTATTAAATAATATTGCAGAGAAGATTAAAACACATAGCTTGACTATTTACATAAAAATATAAACATATTTTGGTTTTCAAATATGTAGTGTCTGGAGCTGTTGGGGCCAGGCATGGGTTATTTGTCATGATATTTCCTTATGATACATCTTGTTATAGAAGAACTGCCTTTCTCTATGACAGGGAAAGAGAATCATGAGCAAGAAGCCAACATTTCTCAAGTTGAAAGCAAACTCTGACTTATATGGGTGCTGCAAGACTACAATCTATTCACCTGTAGCAGGTAAAAAAAATCATGTAATTCATACCAGATTGCAAAAGGTCACCCTTACTCAGATGAAACAGATGAGGGAATTTGTATGTGCTCTGTATGCGGAGTATAAGTAACACACATCTGACCATGTGAACACTGTTTCCCATAGAGAATGGTCAAACTGCTATATCCATGTATTGTTAATGCACATGTGAGCATACCAAAATTACAAAGACCCAAGTGACTCTTTTCATTTTGTAAATAAAGAAATTCCAATTTATAGCAGTTATTCCTTTATAAATTCTAGGCTAGAAATAAGTGAAAAAAACAAATATTATAACCCAGCATTTCTGATTTTTATTTTTTAATCTTTCTATTACACATTCATGACATATATTTAGTCTATAAATATGAAAATTGCAATGTAAATATAATGAGGGGAACATAATTAAAATTTTGTCTGTTAAAAGAATGGATCAAAATGTAAGAATGGTATGTCCGGTTCACTGTGAAATAGGCTAACAGTAGCTGACCTTCATCAAGTGTGAGTTATGTGCCAGGCTCTATTCTAATTCACTCACATGCATTTACCCACTTATTCCTTGCAATAATCAACTGAGATAAGAAGCATTATTATAATTTCTTAGATTCAAAAACAGGGAAAGGCACACAGGCTGAGGAATATCCCAAGTAGTATCCACTTTCTCAGGTCTTATCCCAGAGTTATGAATCAAAGTGTTCAGAGGTGAGCCTCAGGAAATTTAAAAATTCTTCTATGTTAAAATGCAAATTAAGACCACAACAGGAAGTGATTAAATTCTTAACAAAACAGCTAAAATAATAATTTAAAATAATGGCAATGTCAAATTTTGTTGAGGATGGAGAGAGGCTTTTCTGGAAGTTGAAAGGTATAAAGAAATGAGATGCGGATTTGATATGTCTTATCCCATTCTTAGAATTACCTAGTCATAGAATAATGAAGATAAAAATACATACTATATTCACTCTCCGTTTTCATATACAAACAAAGAAACTTGGTTCCAAAAAGGTGAAAAAAGGAAAACTAAGAGAAAACACATTTAGTTCAAAAAAAACTTTTTTAAGAAGGAAGTAATTTTTTTAAGAAGAAAGAATTTTTTTAAGAACGATCACCTGTCCCTTAGTTCAGAGTTATTCACAAGTTACTCTGGAAATGTCTTTCATTTTTAAAACCCCCAGCCTCCAACATCTTTCCAGCATATGTGAACCTCTAGAAAGCCCATTGTATGTTTCTTAAATGCTGTGTTTTGTTTTTTTTTTTCTCACAGCATCTTTTTGATAAAACTTTAATCCATACTTTCCCAAATCTAAATTCTTATTGGTTTCTGAAGATTGCCCCATCTTATTTATTTATTTATTTATTTATTTTTAAAACTGCTTGATGTAATTAATGTTTATTGTGACAGGAAGAGTAAAGAGGTTGAATTATTAGAGATTGAAATAAAGACCTCTTCATTACTCAAATAACTGAACACTGACTTATATTAGATTTTTATTTCCTATTTATTATTCATTCTCTTTCACTACTTTTGAAAAGACAAATAACCTGTCCATAGAGGAAAAAAAAGTCTGCATAGTGTTTATTCTGGTTTAATATTTGAATTTTAATGCATCTGTGTGGTAAGTACATATTTCAATGAGTGTATACTTAAATGATAAGCAACTAGAGGGTGATGACTGGGTAGAATGCAACTCCTTAAGGCATCTTACATAAAACCTGTTGCAATTATGCTTCTCATCAAAGTTATGAAGATGGTTATGAAAGAATGAGTCATATTAAAAAATCAATATTTACTTCTCATGTTCATTAATGCAAGAAATGTGAATTGAAAATTCACTGCTAAAGATATTGATGGTTGTGATTTAAGTAAATTTATCGACCAAATGAAGGGCTTATATATTTAGTAATAATTTTCATTTTTTACTCGTTATATACAAGTTTAAGTGATAAATGACTCCAGAGCATTTTCATAATTATGTTTATTCTGGGAAAATGATGAAATGAGATGGCTGATATCTTGGGGCTAAGATATTATGAAGAAATATTTTAGAAAAAAACATGAGCTTTAGTAGTATAAAGCAATTTAAATCCTAAATTGCTAAGTTTAACCTTTAGCATATGTTAAAACAAGAGGCTCAAGTACTAAAGGCATATGTTAGATTTGTATCGGGAATGGGGGATGGTACAAGGCAAATATAAGAAAGCAATTTGTGTAAGATATTTCGTAGACATGATATGCCTAGGACTGAACTTAGAAAGAAATCACTCTTGATGGTAAGGGCAGACTCTAGTGATGTTAGTTATCTTGAAATTGGAGCTGCTTGTTCTAAATATTTAGTACCAAGCAGTGTCATTGAAGCACATTAGCCTTTTCTCAGTCACAATTTATTGGATATTCAAAATCTAAATGATCCTCAGTCCCACTCAAACCTATTTTTATTTTAGCTGATGTTGCAATTTTGTTCTCATAGACCTGTCACAGATCATTTTTTTAAGTTTGTACCATAATTTAAAACTTTTTGTGTTATCTCTTATATCACCACATATTTTTACTCTGATTCATATACTTTAATTGTTCATCATATATGTCCTTCTTATAAGTTGGCATGCCAATCTTCTATTTACTTTATTGCTGTTTTAACTTTATCCACTATGATATGACTTGTATGTGTGTGCTCTTATAATGAGAAAATGTGCACATACTAGATAGACATACATCAGCAAATTACTACAATAATTTATATTCTCATTATTTCTGAACTAAATATATCTGTTAAAAGCAGATATATTTGGAGAAAAGCAGATTTCCCTTATTCATCAATAAGATTCACTTGATGTATTGGCTTTCTAAGGAAAAATGACATATTGTCAACTGCTCTTCCTTTTCCCCACAACTATTTTTCCAAATTTCCCTCTTCCATTACTCAGCATCTGTTGCAAGTTGAAGTATGCAGCCAAATTTATATGTTGAAGTCCTAACCTCCCAGTACCTCATTTTCACTTTATTTGGAGTCAGTAGAAATGTAATTGGTTAAGATGATGTGATACTAGGGCAGGATGGGCCTTTATTTCAGCATGAGACAGACATACACATAGAGCAAATGCATATGAAGAGTTAAATTGCCTGACCATAAACAAAGGAACTGCCAAAAGCTAGGAGGAAGCCTGGAACAGATCCTTCCCTAACACCTTAACAGGGGCCATGGACTTTTAACATCTTGATCATGTCTACAGAATGATGGAATAAATTTCTTTTGTGGAAGCCACTCAGTATGTGGGATTTTGTTATAGCAGCAGACCAACAGAGTATTTAACTAACATTCTTACAAAGGTCAACAGGTTGAAACAAACAAATTTACTTCCTTCTTATTACCTCATCTGTGGCTTTACCTGTCCTCCTCTCCTGTTTGAATGTATGTGTTAATCCTTCTATCCTGTGTAAACCTCTTCACCATTGCTCTTGATTCGATTTGCTGTCATTCATTCTATTCTTTTTTTCTGAATTATATATCACCAATGTCTTAATATCAGCCAAATCCTATTCATCAGTCCATAATTCTGGTCAACTGCATGCCTATTTTAAAAAATCAGAAAGAAGTTGCTGCTTATTTCTTAGCATTTAACAAAATCTACTCTTCAACATTCTTACATATGGAACTTACCATAAACATCAGCAGTTATATAGTTATTTGGTACAAAAAAATATTAACCGCTTTCTTAACTCTTTTTAATATTTGGCCCCCATATACATCTTTAGCTATTCCTTCATTCCTTTCTCCCTTCTTTCCTCCCTCCCTCCCTTCCTTCCTTCTATCCATCCATCCACCTTACAAAAATAACAACTCAACTTACAAGGCTTTGAGACTAGGGCTCTCCTTTGTGAAAGACCTTGAGGATGCTCATTTATGGTATAGGGCCTATCTTGAGTCATCTCCCTATGCAGCTCATTGTGGATAAGACACAGGCTGCAGAGATATAGAAAAAATAAAACTGCAGATATCATGCTATCCTCTCATCCTTCCCATTATTTCAGCTGCTGGCTGACTGATGAGAGGCCTTGTTAAATTTTAATATTATTTTTCATTTTATTTTTATGTTTTTAAGATTTATTTTTATTGTTTTCAACAGAGAGAGGAAGAGAGATGGTGGAGAACCCAGAGCAGTCTCCATAGTTGTACATTAGTTTCAATACAGTTTCATTCCACAGGTGGGCGCAGGGCCCTGCAGGATAAGAACCGAGCTGAGGGCCTCCTGTGTGGGATGCATGGCCCTACAAGCTAGGGGTCTCCTACATGGGAAGCACACTTGAGGATGAAGCCAAACCAGGGGCTTCCCACATGGGAAGCTTGTCCCTGAAAGTACCAAAATGGGGAGAAGCCTGGATAGCTCAGTGAATTAAACACTTGCTTTGCAGCCCTGGAGACAGAGGATTGAATCCCGGACCCAGCCCCTGTGGACCCATATGCTGAACTGGGGTGTGCTTCCCATGCGGGAGGCCCTTAGTTCAGCTCTCAACCTCCAGTTAAGCCCCTGGCTCAAGGGGGTGTGCCTCCCATGCAGAAGGCCCCCAACCCAGTTCCCGCCCTGCAAGGCCCCCACCCACCTGTGTGGAATGAAACCATGTAGAAAACTGTTGACATACAACTATGGAGACTGCTTTGGGACCTCCCCCTTCTCTCTGTCTCTCTCCGGCTTTATCAAAATCAATAATAATAAGAAGAAGAACTGAAATGGGGGCACATTGCAGCTCAGCATATGGGTCCACATGGGCCAGGGCCAGGATTCAATCCTCAGACCCTGGGGCTGCAAATGAATGCTCAAACCTGCTGAGCCATCCTGGCATCCCCTTAATACTCTTTTCCATATGACTCTATTATTCTTCTTTGCAAAAAATCTCCTTAGCTACCATCTAAAACACATCTTGCTAGGGGTTCTCCCTTTGATGGCTATACCATTGTTTAAAATATTTTTTCCTGTACCTCATCCTTACATCATTTCTCAGTCTTTCTTAAGTGACTATAAAAATTTCTGTTTCCCCAATTGTAAGGTTCTGTCACTACCCTCAGCTCACTGAGAATCATTATTATCCCTAGATAATAATGAAGTTACCCAATTTTATTACTATAACATATATGACAATATTTTGTTTTAAAACATAATATTTAATAGGATTGTTAAACCCTACTTCTAAAAAATTGGATAATTGCCTGAATTCCTCATCCCAAATTTGTATTTTAAAATGTCAATCCTTTTAATTTCACTCTTAAATTTCTTACTCTTATTTTCTTTCTCTATACATTGTTTCATTGACTTCCAGATATCCATTATTACTTATATACCTATAACTTCTTTTGTAGATTATGTTGTTTTCTTCATTCTTATATTTTCCATCCATGCACACTTTCTCTTTGCTATTAAGACAGAGATTGATTAGTGTTGTTCCTTATTCAAGAAGTTAAATGATCAAGAAAATGGACTTAATCCCAATCCCTTTGGTGAAGCATAATCTAAAGTGATTCAGGTAGTTTCTTATCCTTCTTTAGGTAGCAGTATACTCTGATGTCCTAGTCATTGTCAATGAGATATGTTAGCTGTCACTAGTATCCAAAAGCTACCACTCAATCAGATGCTTTCACCTGAGTTCCAAACACATACTTGCTAATATTCATTTTTCATTTTGATCCAAATATATCACATGTACCTCAAAATTAACATGTTCAAAAGAGAACTGGTACTGTTTCACAAATTCAACATGATCTTCCTGAGTTTAGTTTGTATCTTGAAATTATATTGTACATGCCCCCAAATCTGGGCCAAGAACTTGGAGTCATCTTCACCTCTCCTATATTGCATTTCCCAGGGGGCCACAAAGTCCTGAGAATTTTACATGCAAAATCCACCCTCTAAACAATCCACTCTCCTTTCCCCAGTCTCCTTGCCCAGAATAATTGTGCTTTTCTTGCTGCCCAGCTATTGCTAATCTAATCTGTTCTCAGCACTTCTTGCACAACTATACTCCAAAAACATAGGCAATTAAAAACAAATCTTTATAAATATTATCAAATATTGTTATACTGCCTTTTGGAATAAACTCTTAACCCTTTAATATCAAATTTGCTTATCAGCCTGTAAATTTTTGCTCAATCTCTAAACATATTCACACATACTCTCCTAAAACATAGGCAATTAAAAACAAATCTTTATAAAGACTGTCATATATTGTTATGCTGCCTTTTGGAATAAACTCCTAACCTTTTAATACCCAATTAGCCAATCAGCCTGAAAATTTTTGCTCAATCTCTAAAAATATTCACACTTACCCTAACCATAGCTATCTGGTAACATTCCCTAAATATGTTGTTGGATCTAATATGTGTTTACCTGTACTGTTCCCTTTGCATAGCATACCTTTCTTTCCTTATTGAGCGAACAAAATCCACCTTCATTGGTGCTTCCTCTTGTGATAAACACGTTAGTACCAACCCCTAAAATTAGAATTATTCATTCTTTGGAGAAGTATTATTTAGTTCTTATTGCAAGTGTACTATGTATCATTTGTATTTTTTTGTATTTAAGTGCTTAATTATTGTATATTAAATGTCTTGAATTGAACAATTTTGCTGTTAACTCCTGAATGCTATTAGGAACTTTATTGTTGAAATAAAACATAATTAAATGCATCTTTAAATTCATAAATAAAGTAAAATTATGATAATATTAATAATATTTATAATGAGTAGCCACCCACACATTAATAGTAGAATAAGAAACATATATTATCATAATAACTATAAACCTACCATTGTTTAGTGAAGAGTAGCCCTTCAATAATTTTTAATAAACTTTTTTAAGATTTATATTTAAAATATTTGCAAAGCTATAAAATTATAATAAAGAATATACAATTTATTGGTTGAATAAGACTATTTAATATCAAAATACAATTAGGGGAAGCCGGGATGGCTCAGTGGGTTAAGCACTCACTTTGCAGCCCTGGGGAACGAGGATCGAATCCCGGCCCTGGCCCGTGTGGACCCACATGCTGAACAGGGGAGTTCCCCAGTTCAGTTCTCACTGGGGTGAGACTCCGGTCCAGTTCCTGCCCTGTGTAGCCCCGAGCCTACCTGTGGAATGAAACTACGTGGAAAAATCAATGATGTGCAACTATGGAGACTGCTCTGGGCCCTCCCCCTTCTCTCTGTCTCTGTATCTCTCTCTCTCTCTCTCTCTCTCTCTCTGTCAAAAACAATAAAAATAAATCTTTAAAAATGCAATTAAATAATCATGATTAAGTAAAGATTTAAAACCCATTCCATTCATTTTCCAATCATTTAAAATGGGTAAGGCAGCTGTACTAATCCTATTCAATGATATAATTAATGTCATTTATAATCAATAATGAGTGGACAAATATTATCAACATTTCCTTTTTTATATCCTTTTTCTTTTGTTTGACTTGTTTCTCCAAGTAAAAGTTCCACTTACATATTAGTCACATGCACTTTGATGCTGAATCAATCAGTCTCTCTGTATAGCATGGCAGGACATCCTTAATGGCATCCTCCCCACCTGTGGGTAATGGCACAGGTGCTATATCGTGAACCACCATGGCAATACTCCAGCCACTTCAAGAAATTTTCCCAGCACAGGTGGCTTTTAAACTTGGCTGCTCATCAAAATCACTGGTGGAGCTCTAAAGAAATACAGGTGCCTGGGCCCTAATTATCAAGAAAAACTTATTTCAGCACCCTTGTGTAATGGTATTACCCATTCATTTGTATTTTTTTAATCTCCACAAATAGTTGAAAGTGTAGATTATACAGAGAACCACTATAATACTTAATCTTTACATGCTGAGCTTCCTTTTGAAGTCACCTTTCTTTATTCTTCTTCTGTTTTTAGAATAAGCCCCAATGCTTCCTGGTTTTATTTCCGTAAATCATAGCTAGATCTAGTTTGGGGGGTTACAATTTCATCTCTTGATTTTTGTCTTTTATATTAACTTAACTCCTCGCTCTGCAACCTACAGGTCAATCTACCTTTTCCCCAAATAGTTCCCAGATAACAGAAAGTTATCCCAGGATCACTGCTCCAGACCATCCCTTGATAGTATTCCCTTTCTAGTATGCCCTGATTAGAAGCAAAGATATTGAGCATACAAATATTCAAATTTTGTTATTTTCCTGCTCAGGGACAACTTGATGTGACCTGTATCAGACAGAGAGAAGCCCAAGCATTTCACACCCAATTTAAGAATGAGAAAGTCATATCGACCACTGACATTTTAAAATATGATTTTCAGTTAATAAGGATAAATCTATTCCAGAGGCTCAATCTTATAAAATGACGTTTTTAAAGAATCACATATTTCTCTTTTCTCTTTGACACTTGTTTTCCTAATATTAGATCTATTACTTTCTCATTACCTACCTTTTTGAATGCCTAATTTCTGTTACTATACTCAATGACAAGATGGTATAAAGTCTAAATGATGAAAAAAAAAATGTCTAGTTTTAAAATCCTCAGAGCTGTCATTGACAAAAAAAATATTAGAAGAGTGCCATTTTCACTGAAATTTCTTATAAAATTTGTTGCACAATATATACATTGAAATTTCTTTTGTTAAAGTAGTAACTAAATTTAAAATGGACAATACTGCCTTCATTGGGTTAATTATGAAGCTTATAAATTTTCACAGGAATCATAAACATATCCAACTACCTTGGCAAAGTTCTTCATATGTCCCTTTCAATTACATGGATTCAGAAGTGTTCCATTCACTAAGTATTACATATAGTCATGCTTTTCTAATAAAACCCCAAAGATAAAGATTTCCAACTCACAGAAGCATTCATATTGTATCTGTAATACAGATTGGCAATATGTAGCTCAACATATTTTTAAAAAATATACACAAGGACCTATTTATACTCACAAACAGGGTTTGAGAACTTGGCACTGATTACTATGTAGACCTGTGACATTAATGAATAAAGAGACTCATTAATGCTGATGGTCATCACACTTCTTTTTATCTTTGTTAATATTCATAAATGCCTGAGGTATAGGAATGTTCATAACAAATACTGAAGCTAAACCACAGGACTATTTTGAATTCTATATTCCTGAAGAAAAATGATGAAACAGAGATTTATTTTAGATTCATTTCCATACTGCTCTCTCTTTCAGCAAGCCTGGCTTTCCAAGTTCATCCAGCCTAGTGGTTTGGGCCATTATCATAACCTCCAGGGAATAGTGGGAAATGAGTTACAAAGACTGAACACCATGAACACTGTGCTGTTTGTGAGTCTGGTTGAGAACTAAATAAGGACAGGGCACAGCTGCAGACACACAGCAGGTAGAGAACCACTTAAGAGATAATGAAAAGTAGCAGGATAATAAGTTTAGAGAGAGGGAAAAAGTTCAGAACCTGAGGGGAAACCTTGGAGTGACAAGAGAGTCTGGAAGAGTAAAAGAAACACTATACTAAACTCTACTTTGAAATCCCCACTGGGAAAAAGCAGGATCAACAGAATATTATTTATAATTAAAAGATGGGGTAATGTAGCACAGGGGAAAATGATGCTGTACTCCGAATGCAGACATCTGACTTTGCTTTCAGCACAGTCACGACCTGGTATGTGACTTTGAGGGAGCTGCTTATAACCTCTTTCAGTCTCATTCTTAAAATGACAATGGTGGACTAGTTTCAATTATGTATTTTCTACAGTTCTATAATTTGAAAAATTCTAAGTATAAACAGTTTTAAAGAGCAATACAGAGAAAAACATTAGACACTTATTCAGTAATAACCCCAGCCTTGTCAATGAAACTTAAGGTGGCCACATCAGTTTCCTGTGCAGCTTCCCCAGGAGGAGTGGATGCTTTTAGATTGCTCTGTGTCCCTGAGAGAGGAAGCCACCTAATGAGGCAGCTATTCTGCATCTAGAATGTTATTGTGTTTATCTGATACTCATCTTCCAGTAGTTTTTACCCCTGGATCCAGTTCTATCCTCAAATCCTGAAAGCAGTGTTTTTGATTTCCTTAAGTTTTATGTTCTCTTGGCTACAAAATTCTTTATTTCAGCTATTGCTCATTTACATGATGAAGGAACTTAAGAAGTGAAAAGATTGCTCACTTCTGAACAGGCTCCAGCTGCTGATAATTATTTTAAATGGTAATATCCTGAGAGCAATAATTGAGACGTGAGCCCCAAATTTTAAATAATTGCCTGTGATCAGTATCAATGATGCACAAGAAACTTTAGCTTCTAAGCACAAACATATATGAAGTTGAAACCCATTCTTTGCTCAAATGTGATGCATGCAGGTCTCAAAAACTGACAGTGATTATACAAAAAAGCCAGCAATAGCAATAATCAAGTTATAAGGTCAGGCACTGTACTAAGGCCTTTTCATTATTTACCGGTATCCCATTTAATGGAAAATATCAATTAGCTCAAACAGATCATTTTCACTTACTATGGATGAGCTGGTTCTTAAGGAAGCAGCCCTATGCTGTGCATGAAAGCACGTGTAGAGTTAAAGTGGAGAGCATTTCGTCCTCTATGATCTGGTTTGGGGCTATCAAAATCCTTTATCATCTTCTGTGCCCTTTTCAACTTGACAAAACCACGTAGTGATATCCCATTTCTTCTTATCTGTACATATTTTCTTCCCAATTTTCACTTAGGTGAGATGTAGCTTTTTTTTCAGTTGTGGTATTCATCCGATATATCCATCTTGGATAGTAGAAAAGACTCAAGTGTAGCTTTGATACCAAGATGTTAGGGAAGTCTGGGTCAATTGCTATCTTTTCCTGGCTCTTGTATAGGATGTATGTCACAATATACTGACAGCCCATAAGAAATGACTCATACACGAAGAGTCCCATACTCCAACACTTCTGATATAGCCAACTGGTAGGCATACTTTCTTTCCTTTCTCTTCATACTGCCTTTATGGTTTATCTTAAAAAGTGGGATTTTATTATGGCAGAAGAAAATTTAAATGGGCATGGTTACAAAACGTGCAATCATTGGAAACTTTTCCTCCACTTTAAATAGCCTTAGTGTAGCTCAGTGAGTCAGGCTTGAGAGAGTCATGGATGGCTTCTCTATATTGCATTATAATTTATAACACCAATAAAATCTCTCCAAATCCAGTGTGCCATGCCAATCTTCGTCATCCCTGTATTTTCTTAGAGACCCTTAGAAAATACTGTGATATGTGTATGTATGCCACTGACAGACCACGGTTACTAGACATGTAGTTAGGTGTTTCTGGTTCTAGGGGGAAAAAAAATAGAATAGGTGCTGAGGAATGAATAACGGCCTTATAATGCCTAAGTTAAAAGAAGAGAGTAAGTAAAACCCTTACCCAAACACAAACCAAAGAGAATTCCTGGAACTGGTCGAGTTGTTATGTATGTGTGGTAGGCGTGCCTGACTACACATAAGAATAGCCATGATTGATGTATCAGGGAAAAGTAGAGGTAGTAATATGAAAATGTATTTTTATGAATCTGAAGTTAGCAATTTTACATATTAATTTGCTTGTTATCCACCGTATTCCCTATTCCTCATTGTTTTGTATCATCTAGAAATGTTAAAAATATTTTAAGTCAGTGCTAATATTTTTGAAAACGTTTGACTAAAGCAGAGGATATCGGATAATCCTATAGAATTTCATTAATCAATTAAGCAGCACTTTTCAAGAAACTTATTATTCAACAAGTTATAAAACTCAGCTATTACCTTTTTTTAAAGATTTATTTTATTGTTTTTGAGAGGTGAGAGAGAAGAGGGAAGGTCCCAGAGCAGTCTCCATAGTTGCACATCATTAGTTGTGACACAGATCCATTCCACACAGGTTGATGTGAGGCCACGTGGGTTGGGAACCAAACTGGGGGCCTCCAACATGGGAAGTGAAAATCTTCACCACCATAGTTTAGCATATGGGATTCCAAGGGTCAGGGTCAGGATTCAATCCCTGGATCTCGCAGTGGCAAGGCAAATGCTCAACTTATTGAGCTATCCCGGCATCCCTAATTCTGTTTCTAATACTTCCTCCTTTTTAGGCTATTGAGAGCCACTAAGTTAATTGCTGACAGAAAAATAACATAACTGATATGATGTATCTTCCCAACCTTAATTCTTCTCCCCTGAGTACTCTACTACCATTAAAAAATACATGGAGATTGAATTAGAATGTATTTTTATTTGTTTATTTTTGGTAAACACAATTTGGTTTACAGATATTTACCTTTTTATAAAATGATACCACCATCTATTTAACAATCTCAATGTTTGCTGAGATATAGTATTATTTATACTTTTCTTTTTTTAATCAGAAAATTTCCATGTTTCCAGTCTTCCTCTAAATCTTCTGTGTTGTTGTTGTTGTTTTGTTTTATCATTCATTAAAGAATAAAAGTGTTCTGAAATAATATTTTCATGTGTTGGGAGGTACATTTATTCTAAAGAAGGGGCCTGAAATCAATTAGAGAATTTCCATATTTGACATAATTTCCTAATGTCTTTTTTAGTTCAATTTCTTCATGAGGGCTTTTTTTTTATGCCTTTACCATCTGAAAACACATTCTCTTGATTAGAGATGAAAGTAAAAATAGACCAAAAACAGTTCTGTGTTATCCCATGGATCAAAGGGACAAAGTCTTAAACACAGTCTAGAAAAAGCTCTACTGAGGACCTTTTTTTTTTCTTGAACAATCCAACAATTTTAGTTCCAAAAACTAAGCCCCCCAAATCAACAAGTAACACTTTTTATCAAATAACCTATGTCTATGAGTGACTCAATTCTATTAAAATGCCAACACTTTCAAAGAAAAGGGAAGATTAAACTATTTAGCCTGACAGTGAAATGACTTAGACCTATTTTTCGTTTTCAAAATGGATTGACTAGAATTTTAGCTGATTGACAATCAAGACATAAATGACAAGCAAAGAAATTTTTGGTTGTATAACTGCTAAGACTCTAATCCAAACATTTTAGTGTATACATACAACCCTAAGCGCCCTTGGCTACTCTCTCTGGCACCATTATTTATGAGGAGTCCAGTGAGACAGCCACAGACTTCAAAGTTTCAACAATTCAGTGAGTACTTCAACTGAGTTATTCCCTTAACCTGTAAAAATATATTAGTAAATGTCACGGAACCAATGACAACTTTTTTTTTTCCCTGATTTATTTTCTTCCGGGACCCATATTTATTTTTGTAGTTGAATCCTCATGTTTTTAGTTAAGACTATATCTTTGAAAGGGAGAAGGAGATTTGTAACTTGCCTTTGGTAATAGGTACCAGAGATCTGTCACTGGTTATATAAAATCTCAGAGAAGTCATTGGTCACTCCAAAACACAGCCACATCTGACTATTAAGCTGTGTTGAAGCTGAAACTGAATGTAGGTAACTGAGACAACTTTTTATTGGAACAAACATAGAGAAGAGGTAGAAAGAAGAGCTGTTAGGTAGAAAGTGTAAGTCTGTTAAATAATAATAATAATAATAATAATAATAATAATAATAATAACAACAACAACAACAACAACAAAGGGCAATGGCATTGGTTCACACTATGATTTTTGAAAACTATATCTTTAGAACCAAACCCTAAATAAACAAAATCAAAACAAAACCTTTTTTTGTTTGTTTTATCTTTTAATTGTGACTAGAAACCCCAAGAAATTATTTTTTAAACAAATATTTTGGTTACTGTTAACAACTAAATTGTATAGGAATTGATAACGTGTAATTTTTAGTCTGAACTTTTGTTGTACTGGCTTGTTTTACAGGTATTTTAATTCTCAGGAATGGCTCACAGGGCAATGAGGAGGACAAAGCGCGAATACCAGTGCAAGACTATACAAAGTCTAAGAATTTACTTTCACAAAGATATTATGTAAATCTTAAATTATATATTGTCCAAAATTTCAAAGAATTTAAAATTTAAAACTTGCGTATTATACATATTTTAATATTATGGAGACCATGATCCTAATTAAATTTGACTCTACACAATTACCCTGCTCCTCATTATGGAAGAATGAATGGTTATTTTTTATTATAGTAAAATAAATGCGTAAGTGTTAAGTTTGAGGATATAACTCCAAAGTAAACACTAAAAAGAATGTTGTGTGCATTTTCTTGTAGTTTTGTCAATAGTTTCTCCTCCACAGTGTGTGCTATAAGCTAGCTACATGAAGTAATCACCTTCGGCCTTTACTGCTTGTAGTACATCAGAACCCCAGAAGTCTGCTGGTAATAAGCCTTATTTGGCAGTAATCTGCATACAGTGGCATTTGGAAAATGCAATAATGATGATGAAATTAATACCCCAGAATTTAAGTAGTGCATAGGTCATGTTGCTATAAAAATGTAGGTAAGAATAATTATGACCTCTAAGATGCTTGTGTTCATTGGTGATGGCTGAGCTAATTAGGACAGAAAGTTGAAGTGTATTTTTTCTTTCCTAAATATTCCAAGTAAACTGGCCTGGAGTAAACATATGTAAATTTAGAAGTTATATCCTCTTAAAGCAATAATCTACCCAATAATTTCATAGTTTCATCTATATGCCATTTGACATCTTCTGTCCTAGATAGTTCCAAATTATGCCTTTTTTTAGTATTTGTTACTAGCAATAATAAAAATTGGGCAATGTTTTTTCAGCAGTCCTGGAAAGGCTACGTACGTGCATACTAGTTCTAGGGTAGCAATCTATATCTATTAAAAAAATGTGTTCCTTAGTAATCTATATAGAAAATACTTTAGTCTAGCAACCTGAATCCTATCCATACTACTATGATTGGAATTAGTCATGTGGAAATTCATCCAGGCAAAAAATAATTTTTTTTTAATTTTTATGTACAAAGAAAGAGATTGTATCTTTTATTGTCTTTATGGAATGGTGCATTAAGAAATTAAGCAAGTGCCTTCATTTCAAGATTCTTCATTCATTTCTCTATAAAATGTGATGTTTCAAGGGGGAGTGATATAAGTCAATACACATATCCACTAATTTCATCACCTATCCCTTTCAGTGTCTCGGGATAGTACTGTTACATGGTTCCAAATTGAGCAACACTGACCTCATAATACAGATCTTTACTTATCTCTGCCTAATCTTAATCTACTTGAAATTCTTAAACATTCCCATATGCTCACTAATCTGAGTTCACTGGGTTTAACTGGAATGGCAAGTAAATAAAACTAATGAGAGTAAAGTTGTATTTCAAGAACCAGATTTACCATACACTAAAATATATTCTACGAATTTTCTTTATTCATTAGTGTTAAAAGGATTTCACTGTGTTCAAATTTTTAATGCAGAGTAATTCCAATTTTTGCAAGTTCACTGTTACTGAGAGCAAATGCTTAGATTGCCTGTGGTATCGTAAACAATGACCACAGATGGTCATTGATCATCTTTTAAAAGTAAATGATTATTTTTTTTAAGATTTATTTTTATTAGTTTTGACAGAGAGAGAGACAGAGACAGAGAGAAGGGGGAGTGCCCAGAACAGTCCTCATAGTTGCACATCATTGCTTTTTCCAAATAATTTCTTTCCACAGGTGGGCATGAGGGGCTGCACAGGGCAGGAATTGGACCAGGGTCTCACTTCAGTGAGAACCAAACTGGGGGCACTCCCCAGTTTGCATATGGGTACACACTGGCCAGGGCCTAGATTTGATCCTCAGTCCCTGGGGCTGCAAAATGAGTGCTTAAACCACTGAACCATCCTGGCTTCCCTAAATGATTATTTGAACCTTTATTCAAAGCTGACATATAGTCTTACATACAAAACAACAATAAAAACTGTCCCGTTTTTAGTTCAGCAGGATAGATCTAAAGCATTTGAATTAGATAAAACTAAATAATTATATATTGGATGTCAGCTGAATAGTTACAAGACACCAGATAAGTAAAAGAGAGAGAGCATATATTGTCAGTTTATTTGGCACTAAGTCAACCAAAATGTATTAACTGTTTCATTGATCAACTATATTTTTCCTTTATTCTAAAAATCAGCTGTCAATCCAATTTTCAACAGCTCAATGACTATAAGTCTTTTTTTTTCAAAAGGTAAGAAATAGCATACACATCCACAACTATTCACGAGCTAAAATCCTTTTGTTAGAATAATTAGCCTTTTTATTCTTTGAAGTCCTCCTTAATATTGACATTCAAATAATAGGATGAGTAATTTTAGAAGATCATAATTTACCATTTCACCATTTGGAAAAGAATGAAATTTAGACTAAAAGTGCCTGGCACAAAATAGATATATAACAAATATTTTGAATAAATAAATTATAATAATTCTACATTTTTAGCATGGAAAAGTTGTGATTTAACTCACCAGTAGCACTACAATACTCCCTGAATACAGATGATTATCTGAGCTATGTTTTCAAGTTCTATATTATATCTATCTGCCATTATATTTTTGATATGTCTAACACAATTTACTTTTCTACTAAGAGAAAAGTAGACATACTTTTTATCATAATGCTCTATGTAGATCCATTATTTTGATCCTGACAACTAGTCTTTTTTTGTTAGTAACATAAAACAAAACAACATCTTTCTTTGTACATACATGAAAGGACAAAGGAATTAAATCTTTCATCTTTGGGTGAGTTTCCACATGGCTATCTCTAAATCACAGGTCAGGGAATCAGGCAATGTAATTAGTTCACATAGCAAAGCAAAATGTGAACTGGCCCACGTAACAGAGTCCAGATGTAAACTGGTTAGTTCCTGCTTCTTTAGGCAGCCAATTTACCCATGTACTTCAGTACAATGATCTAGTTTTGAGTTTGTGCTGTTCTTTGCATGCTCCTCCTGAAGAGCAATGTGTACAGAATAGGCATCTGAAAAAGGTCAGAGAATAACACACACACGTGTGTGTGTGTGTCAGCACTGTCATTCTATAAACACGTGTATGCCAGTAAATTCAATTATTTGTATAGAATGTAAAACCAATATAAACAGTAATTTTTCAAAGAGTAAATTTCTTTTTGGTGTCTTTGTCTTACAAATTACAATATCTAAAACTCCAAGGACACGTATCAATTCTATGTCTTTCTCTTCATAACTATATTTTCCTGTACTCTAAAGTCTAAATCATGAAAAGACATCAAGGGTCATCCTGATACATTTTCATGATAATTATGACTGTTTCTGTAACAGTTTAACAAGAAAGAGAGTTAGAGTCAATAAAATACCTTTTACATTGGACCCATTTCACTTCTTCCTTGGACAGAAATAATCATGCTAATATTCATAACTGTGCTAAGTACAAAAATATCTGAGAATAGCTGGATGGAGCCCCATTTTCCCACAAGAAGAATTTACTGTCTCAAATTCTCTATGCATTGACTTTTATAAAAAGTAAGAAAATGTTAAATGAGTTCTCTTTCAATGTAATTTCCTTTTTGAAATTATATATATGACTATATAAATTTAGTCTTCAAGATTACTGACATTCTATAAATGCATATATTTTTTTCTTTATTATATTATTACCCAAGGAGGAAAAAAAACAACAAAAAAATAAATATCTGTGTAAGGGTAAGCAGGAATAGAACACTCCCAGTAATGTACCATTCCCACAGTGTTTATGGCTGTCTTTTAAATTTTCAATCAAATTGCTTGTATTTCTCATATTTCATAAAATTAGATTTAAATCTTAATTTTCTCATTTTTAAAAACACCTTCTTCTCATCATCACCATACTTGCTTCCCAAGGATAGAATTGCAATCCAATGCAAATGAGATAACACTATTGATTTGCTTATCAATTTGTATTTAATTTTTTTCTATAACTAGCATCAACTAGCATTTATAGTCAATATTTCTCTTATTTTATATGAATTGTTAAAGAGAAAAGATTATGTATGAAATTGGCAAGCAACTGAGTTTTATCTTAAAGATTTATTTTTATTGTTTTTCACAGAGAGAGAGATACAGAGAATGAGATAGAGAGAAGGGGGAGGGCCCAGAACAGTCTCCATAGTTGCACATCATTGGTTCTTCCACATAGTTTCATTCCACAGGTGGGCGGGGCTGCACAGGAAGGGAACTGGACCAGGGGTCTCACCCCAGTGAGAACTGAACTGGAGGCACTCCCCAGCTCAGCATACGAGTCTGCACTGGCTGGGGCCAGGATTCAATCTTCGGTCCCTAGGGCTCCAAAGTAAGTGCTTAACTCATTGAACCATCCCGGCTTCCCCAAATGAGTTTTATCTTATGTTTGCTTATTTGGTCAATGTGTGCATCAACTAAACTTACTTATTTACTTTGAAACCATTTTAATAATTTCTGACAAGAACAGTATTTCAGGGGATGCTGGGATAGCTCAACAAGTTGAGCACACTTCCCTTGCAACCATGAGGTCGAAGATCACATCTTGGCCCTGGCCTGTGCAAGCGCATATGCTCAGTTGTGATGCAGCTGTTAACTTCTGAGCCCTATGGTAAATATTCTCCTTCCATGAGGGAGACCCCCAGTTCTGTTCCTACCCCATATGGTCCCAGATCCATCTGTGTGAAATGAAACTGTCACAACTAATAATGTACAACTGTGGAGACTGCTCCTCACCCCCTTCCTCTCTGTCTCTCTCTCACATTCTCTCAAACAATAAATCTTTAAAAAAAAAAAGGAATATTTCTTATAGATCATGTTTACCATATACCTTGCTTACTACCTCCTCTCTAACTTTAAAACAACCCGCAAGTATGACCTTATTGTCATTATTCTGTAAAAGTTAGATTTTCAGAGACTTTTGAAATGTCTCTGAAATCTAGTATGTGTGGTATTATTCTTACTACAGTCAGAATATTATTCTGACCACAGTCAGTAAATATCAAGCCTGGATGTTAGCCTCCATCTCTTTGGATATAAGTTCATACTCTTGAGAAAAGGAAATTAAAAGTATAGAACACATGCTGACATTTATTATAGGAATAATAATGGGAAAAATATAGCCGGCTTTGAAATATTTGTTGTGGTAGGAAGGAAGCATAAAATAAAACACTTAAGACTGGAAAGAGTTGTATGAGTTTTGTATATATTTTAGATATTATCTCCCTATCAGAGGCAGTAGTTCAGTGGTTATCTGAGGCAGGGGGAGGAGGGGAGGGACATCAAATATATGGTGATGGAAAGAGAATGGACTCTGGGTGGTAAGCACATAATGTACTACATAGACAACATGATGTAGAATTGTATACCTGGAGCCAATGTAAGTTTTACCAACCATTGTCACTCCAATAAATTTAACAACAATAACAACAACCAAGACTGAAAAGACAAATTAAGTTCAACTTCTAGGACTAAGACCATGAATGAGGATATGAATATCTGAAAGAGCATGGTTAGTGACATGGCAGAGTGTGAAATAATAACTTCCAAAGAGTTTAAGTATGAAGACTCCTCTCAAACATGTACATTGTTAGTGGTGGTGTGAAGAAAAGGACATTCATATGGATTTATAAAATAATACAAAATTTTTTGAGAGCAATTTGGTTAAGACTTACCAAATTCTTAAATATCGATGGTTAATAACCTGGCAGATTTACTTTTAGAAATATAGAATAGAAAAATACACACAAAAAAAATCAAAGGTATATAACATACAGTTTTGTATTATATTTACTACAAACTTGCTTAAACATGTACAATTATGAAGAAAAACCTAATTGACAATAAATATAAGAATAATTCAAGATTTATTTATATTTTAGAATGCCATATATCTGTCTAAAATGTATGTTAGATCTCTGGGTTTAGAGATAAAGAAAAATATTTTAAGCATGCAGTTGAGTAAAAAAAATAAGTTACAAAATAGTATGTGTGGTATTATTCTGACTACATTCAAATATGTAAGTCTATGTTAGTATGTGCATAAGCAAAAAGAAAGAATACCGGTATATAGAAAGTTAATGCTGTTTACTTAATAAAGTTATTTTTGTTGCAGGTACTTTTTAATCACAAAATTAATACCCATTGATTATAAAAACAGTAACATTGGAAAGATAATAATTGATTTTAAGACCATGATAAGGCAGAATGAGAAATTTGGAGTTTCACCCAAATTTAACTTGAGGAGTTGTGAAAAGCAGATATGCCTTTCTGCATAATAATACTTCTATGGTAGAGGTTACAGATCTCGGAATATTTTAAAACCACATGGATAGCGCTTATGCGTTCTGGGTAATACTATTTTAGTCAGAAGACTTTCAAATTATAGAAATAGGTCTTGTTGAAACTATGCCTGTACTATATTATACTATACTATACTAGCAAACAGTTTAGCAATGATGAAATTGTGACAATAAGCATCTGTTCTTTACATCCTTACAGTGGAGGGAACCGATTGTGATAAACTTCTTGTTGCTTCTCTCAGAGTGCTTTAATATACTTAAGGAAATGATCAGAATCTCATTGTATGTTAGAATTCCTTTTCTTCACTGTTAAGGTTCTACAAAATTTTAAAAAAACAAGTAGATTAAAAAATATTTTTAATCTCTTGAAAAACTCTGGTGGTATTTTTTCATTATTTTGTTTGTTTGTTTGTTTGTTTTTTATTTTAATCATAGGGTAAAGAAACCCCCAACATTCCCCCTGATTATAAGTCTAAATGAAATAATCAATGCATATGGAAACTCAATTTTTTAGTTCCCAGTAAACATTTCCCGCTTGAGCTGGAGAGCCAGTGCACAGTTTAGAAAGGCAGGCAGTCTCCTTGCCCATGCTAGAGTTGCAGACTGGTTTGGGTCAAAAATGAACTGCATACGAAATGCTAAAAGAACAGCTGCTTCCACTCTCCTTGACTCAAGACCATCTGATGAGTGACTACGTTACATGGACTATAATTTTCTGCATGCATGTCAGTTATCCTCCAATAGTTTCAGTATTGTGTCTACATTATTTTCCTATCAGTTTTAATGCTTTGTATACAGCTCAGCCAATAACTCTTTTCTTATTCCTTCTTAGGAAATGCTGAAAAAGTCCCCTTCTTCATTATGGCAGATATCCAAATGTGCTTATGGGGCACTGCTCTGATCCCTCACTGTTTTTATCTCTAGCATTCTTTTCTTTCCCTCTCTCTGTCTCCCTTGTGCTTTTCTTGATTCTTTTCAAGTTTCCTTAACATGTGTGAAGATCCCTGGGCTTAGTCACAAGTATGGGAATTTGCAGGTGCCAAAAGCTGACTCTATCAATACATTTGTTAATGAAAATTTAAGGAGGAAAAAGGTAAGAACTCCACAGGGGTAGTGCTAATTGATTTTCTTTATAAACACATAAGCAATTATACAAGTGACCATCTGCTTTGTCTGCATGAAGTTAGTGAATACACAAAAGGAATCAAATTTAGAGCTTACTTAAATCTTAAATCCAACTGCCTAGAGAGTTTCTTAGATGTGTCATAAGGCAAAAGGAAAAGTGCTCTAGTATACAGGAAAAAGACCAGCAATAATAAGTAGGATTCCTCGTTTCTTTCACAGAGAAACAGTGAAAACAGAGATACATTGGTTGCAATGTCTGACAGTACAGACATCAGAAATTAATAGATAGCATTGTTTTCAAACAGAACTCTACCATTTGTTAAGCCAAACTGGGCCTGTAAAATGTAGAGAATAAAAAAAGACATAACTGTAGCAATTAAGTCATATTTTTAAGTAGTTCATTTTGTTTGGCTCAGTAGTCTAAAAGTAAACATAACTATTTCTTTTATATAATCATTAGGGATAAAAGAGCATGGCAGAGATTAAAGAATCACTGCTATAAGGTACCAACCACTTCTAGGCTTCAGTGTTAAAAAGCTAATCTTGTATTACTATTTTTATTTCTAGGGGAGAGGAAGAGAAGAGGAGAGAGAGAGAAAGAAAGAGAGAGAGTGAGAGAGAGAGAGAGAGATTTACAGGCACACTTATTTCACCTCTGAGCAGGAATACTCAGTATGTACAATTGCAGATCTGCATGCTAAGATCCCCTGATGCATAAAAACATAGCTATATTTAATACATAGAATATTCATAATTTTGAGAATATCTCTAAAATTGTTATGAATAACGCACTGATTATTCATTAATTCTGTAATAATTGCTGGCTTGCCTTTGAAAAAACAGTCTGTATTAGTTGCTGGATCCACTGCATTGACTATTGTTCCGTTCATGATGCTTACTGTTTAGTGAATAAATCAGGATTTGTTAAGTGCAATTACAAATGCCACAAAATGTCTTAAAAGACCAGAGATAAGAGCATACATAATTGGGAGCTCTGTTGGACCGGAGGTACATCAGAGAAAGGCAATCTAAAGAAATTGCATTTGAGGAGATAATTGAAGAATGGCCAAGAGTTCATTCAGAGAAGAAACATTGGATCATGGTTTAAGCTAAAGGTTGTATCATTCTCATTTCCATTTCACTATAGATTTTTTTCAATAAAGGCAACTATGTCTTCTAACATCAAAGATATTGAAATTAGCTCATGAGAAATAATTTTTATAGAGAAACGACATATTAGTGGATGACAATTTAAAATCCACTTAAACACAACTGCTTAAATTCTTTTCCCTTCTAAAAGAAAATACAAATACAAATAAAATAGTGTGTGTTGTACAGAGTGGATGAAGTACTAGATTTAAATCTGAAGAGGAACTACAGAATCTTGAGAATTTAAGATTCTCCCCCAGGTTGTCTCATCCAACTTCTAGTCTTATTTCTCAACTGTTCCCTATATACTGCACAAATTCTAGGCAAAATCTTCTACATTCTAGCCCTGAGTTCTGGTGATCTTCCATATTTTTACACATGCTATAATATTCTCTCTGCCAAAGCTTTTCTTACTCCATCAGGCCCATTTCCTCGGTGACTTTTCGTCTACCTTCAATCAGATGATTACAGTTCATTATATGCACAGTTCTGAGGACATGGTCAAACTCACTTATATTATATTGATTTTAGGTGTAATAGTTTCCTTCACCTGATTAGAAACAAGTTTGTGTTCATATCTCTATGCAACACCAACTCAGCATTTTATTTAATATTTGGAATAAAAATGGATTAAATTGAATTGAACTAAATTAGTATGCAACCTATAGAACAGCTCCTCCATTCTAACTCAAACTTAAGATTTTTGTTGCCGGTTTTCTGTCTGAAACCACTTATACACACAGAAAAAAAATGTTGCGTGCATTTCTTTAAGCTCAGTTTTTCTTAAAATTTGGAATATTTTACATAAGCTTGTTTAAGAAATAACACGTTTCACATCAGTGAATTTTACAAGTAACTCAAATTTCGTCTCTAGAGTTAGTGAGCTATAGAGACAAGCTCATTGTGTGGGAGAAAATATCATTCATCCTGTCTTTCCCTCACCAGATGCACATTACGCCTTTCATGTGCATTCTGAGTGCTAGGACTGTAATAGCAAAGAAGACAGAAGAGTTTACATTAAGGAGCTTAGAATCTAGAGGCAAAAAGAGAAGGGGTAATAAATAAACGTATTTAAAATAGTCATAAGTACTACAAAACAAATAGGATGCTGATATAAACAGTAGCTGGCAGACAGAATTTTGGATGGATGAACAGAACACCCCTCTGTGGTAGGAAAATTTAAACTGAGACTTGAAACATTGTAATTTGATGACAATAGAAGAATTTTGTAATTTGATGATAGTAGAAGAATCCTAGCATATGAAAGTGTTCATCATATAGTTTACAGAATTTAGAAGACCATTTATGGAGAAAAGATAAATAAATATTAAGAATAAAAACCTATAATGGGAAGAAACAAAAGAATTAGCATAAGTTATGGGAGCTCCTGGAGGTATAATTGATTGTTTAATTAATCCTTATAAATATTTGAGCCTTATATATAACCCTGATAAATACATTATAGTTCCAGTTCTATCACCTTATTATACAAAATTGTTGCATATCCCGAGAGTCTTTAAGAACTTCCCATGTTTGTACCATTGTACCAAAGCCTAAGAACAATTGTTACCGTTCTCCAACTGTGGACCTGCATGACACATTATTCACATCATTATCCAAAATGTTCATGTAGCACTGAATCAGATTGTTTCTTATTTTATTACCCACCCATGGTTTGCTGAAAAATGATGGCTCCTAATACTGCAAGATTTTGCTAAAAGTTTTTGAGTGATCCTTATAGTCGGACATTGTCTACTTTTTTAGAAGTAGTCAACTGGGGAAGCCAGGATGGCTCAGTGGGTTAAGTGCTCACTTTGCAGCCCTGGGGACCCAGGATCAAATCCTGGCCATGGCCCGTGAGGACCCATATGCTGAACTGGGGAGTGTCCCCAGTTCGGTTCTCACCAGGGTGAAACCCTGGCCCAGATCCTGCCCTGTGCAGCCCTACGCCCACCTGTCGAATGAAACTATGTGCAAAAACTGATGATGTGCAACTATGGAGACTGTTCTGGGTCCTCCCACCTCGGTCTGTCTCTGTATCTCTGTGTCAAAAACTATAAAAATAAATCTCAAAAAATAAAGAAGTAGTCAAAACAGAAAAAAATACTTTTTTAAGAAAAAAATTATTTTATACAAGAAAACACTATTTGGGCTCTGTTATTGCAAATGTTTTAGAAACCAAGTGTCTTTCTTGTCTCATACAACATGGCTGAACAAATGCACATTTTGGGCAGAGGTTTGAAAGGCAAACATAAATTTCTTAGGCACTAAAGTCTCTGGAAAAAATAATTCTGCCCTATCTATATAGTGAGCTACACCATCATACTAATTTGTAAGATATCTTATCATTAAAATTTGGGATGCCAGGATAACTCAACAGGTTGAGTGCTTGCTTTGCAGCCATGAGGTCTGAGATGGAATCCTGGCCCAGGCCTGTACTAACCCATATGCTGAACTGTGGGGCAACTGGTAACAGCCAGGATGGCTCTACCCATGCAGGAGGTCCCCTGCTTGGTTCCTGCTCTGTACAGCCCACATCCACCTGTCTGGAATGAAACTATGTCAAAACTAACGAGGTACAACTATGGAGATTGCTCTGGGTCCTCCTCCCTTCTTTCTCTCTTTCTCGCTTTCTCTCTCACTCTCTTACCTTCTCTCAAACAATAAAATAAATCTTAAAAAAAATAATTGTAAAAAGTATGAGTGATAGAAAATGAATGAATATGTCTACTAGGAAAGGCTGGGCAGCTTGTAGAGATGGTTGAATAAATATAAAGTCATTAAAATTTTATTCTGGGTAGGGGAGTGATACAATAGGAAACATACATACCATATTTTCCGGCGTATAAGACGACCCCCGATTTTCGGTTGACTTTTTTTCGTTTCAAAAGTCATCTTATACGCTGGAAAATATGGTAGAGAGGCGGTCCGAGCAGCCTTGCAGTGATTGGTGCGGGATCGAGTTGGAAAATTCGTTTAGCGGCATATCCAGACGTTTTTCGGGATATACTCGGCATATAAGATGACCCCTAATTTTCGGTTGACATTCTTTCGTTTCAAAAGTCGTCTTATATGCCAAAAAATACGGTACACAAAACAACTGACAAACAAAAATACTTCCTGTAGGTCCTCTATATATTTTATCAGAAAATACTAATTAAACAAATTTCAGGAATTGCTATAGTCTTTATTCATATCCTTGCTAAGACTGTAGTTCGTTCAGTAGGAAAAACATAGGCTTATAATCAGGAGTTGTTTAATTTTATAAAAATCTAAAAAAAATTTAGATCTCTTCGCATATTTTTCTTCCTTCCTCCCAACATACCTCCCTTCTCCAGCTATGATAATTTCAGCTGCAGCAATCTATTTTATATTTAATATCCTTTTATTGGCAATAAATACATTTGTTTATTCTGCTAGCCTTCACCTAACTTACGTGCTAAATGTGTCTCAATGGGAAAAACAGGTTACTCAGCATTTTAATATCCCTCACAAAGAAAGAAAATTGCATGTTTTACTTTTTATGGTTTCTTATTGCTTTTTAAATCCTGTCATCTAATGGGACTAATGTTCATGGTTTAGGAGTATATTTACCATAAATAGTGTTAGTGGTTATCAAACAGCACTGCTTCATTTTGGTGTTTAACCAGCCTCAACCACTATTTATTGCCTCATATAGTTCTCTACTGTGAACATTACACCTTAATTACCCCAATCCCTATTTCTAGTTCTGATTTAGAAAGCCCGAATGAAAATAACCATTCTTGTTATGAAATAAGTCAGTGCCTTGCCCAAGCAATCAGAGATCAGAGCCATGAAATCAGTAGGGTATGTTTCAGTGACCTGAAAAACCCAAGTTCTATGGCAATGCAGATGCAAATTCTCCTATGTGCAGAAAAAGGAGTGGAGGGGAAATGGATTGCAATACTGAATGCTGCTCTGGAAAATGAGAAGCAATGCTGATTTCAAAACTGTTGATTAGTTTCAAGTAACAAAACACAACTAAAAATCTTGTGCTTTATTAAATAATCTACATTTGCTTTGCGCCTAGGATACTCCCACAGTTTTTTTCCAATTTTTTGGGGGGTAAAAATATTTCATAGGGGAACAATATTTTTCCAGTTATAGGACATTATCTCATAAACACATGAATTTAGAAAGTGGGTCATGAAGTTACAACTCAGATCAAATTTGTGTCTGTCACTGTAAACCCTTTACCTGGAGTTGTGTTTTTTGTTTGTTTGTTTGTTTTTATCCTTGACCTTTTAATACGTACTTCAAATAACTTTTCAGAGAATCATTACTTATTTGCCACTACAGAATTGAAAAAAAACCTTTCTTAGAATATATCTGTGTATATTCAACTTTTTAAAGTGAGTGTAATGATTATTTATATTTGAACCCTTGCTACAAAGCAAGATAAGCATCTTAACCTCTTTTTATTCAAAGCTGGCAATGCATGTTTGCTGAATGAAAGGCTGTTTGCCCAACTGACCAAGACAATTTAGGGTGCTTAAAATGTAGAACTAGGGATTAAAGTCTACTTTAGCTTTCACAATGCACTGCTAGTCCCTTTTAAATTTAAGTATAAAAATGATGCTTCCATTCCTTTGTTAAGATGTTTAAAATATTTAGACATTATCTTCTCTACCCTCTGCAACCCCAGGTGGCCAGCTGTCCCACCTCACAGATGAATATAAGCTGTGTTAATAATATGTGCTACTGGGATTTGATCTTAAAGTCGTATTTACTATAAAACTTCCCCTTTGAATTTCCAGGCTAACTGCCTCTGCACTAATCCCACACACACAGCATGCCACCTACCCTGTTCTTGACTCCATCTTCATCATTCCATTGATTAAGTGGGTACCCTGCTGTTCTTTCTCTGCTGAGAAACACCTTAGAACATTTTCCTCCCATTTCTTTCCAATGCTTAGCACAATGCTTTGTATGTAATTGGTGCTCAGTCTATTTTTATTTAAACAATAAATTGTTAAAGGATAAAACTCCAACAACTTCAAATCTCTTCCCTCTGCCACAACTTCTTTTACACTGACCACTTTTAACATATAGCACCATGATTAGGAATATAGATACTCTAACTTTAAATCTTGCTCCCTCATTATTTCCTAAATGTGTAACTTTGGAAAAGTTACTTCACCTTCCTGTACTATACTTTCCACATTTATAAAATAGGGAAGATAGCAGGGAATATTATATAGGGCTGCCATAAGCATTACCTACATGTAAAATAGGAACTTATCAGCTATTTGTTCTTGGGAAGACTGCCTCACTTTTGAATAACAATGTGCATGTCTTTGAAAGAGGGTTATTAAGATTCATAGGGGGAAAGCCAGGATGGCTCAGTGGGTTAAGTGCTCGCTTTGAAGCCTGGGTCTAGAATCAAATCCCGGCTCTGGCCCAGGCGGAGTCACATGCTGAACTGGGGAGTTCCCACAGTTCAGTTATCTCTCTGTCTCTGTATATCTCTCTCTGTCAAAAATAAAAAATAAAATAAAATAAATAATAAATAAATAAAAGATTCATAGGAACAAATTAGATTAGTGGTTGTCTAAAGATTAGAATAGGAATGGAGAGGTGACTTGTCATTGGGCATGAGGATTTTTGGGGGGAATGGTGAATATGTGGAGATAGCTGCACCATTCTTTAAATAGAACAAAAGTCACTAAATTGTGTTTTGAAAACAGGTTAATTTTATATCACAATTATATTTAAATAAAGCTTTTTAATAATAATAATAATAATAATAATAATAGCAGGATTCAAATTGTTTGTGCTCAAAGAATATATTGGTGTTTTTATTTGTTTGTTTTCTATCCTTAACCACTCCTCTTTCTTTTTTTTAAGTTTTATTTATTAATTTTATTAATTTTTGACAGAGAGAGAGAGAGACAGAGACAGAGAGAGAACTGAACTGGGAGAACTCCCCAGTTCAGCATATGGGTCCGCACGGGGCGGGGCCGGGATTCAATCCTAGGTCCCCGGCGCTGCAAAGTGAGTGCTTAACCCACTGAGCCATCCCGGCTTCCCCTAACCACTCCTCTTTATAAAAGTAAGAAGTTTACATTTAAGTTATCATGCTAAATGATAAAGAGTTGGTGTCTAGAGAGGTGATTAACATAGATGATATGGAAAAACAATCTATGGAGTTAAAACCCCTATCTAATCAAGTGAAGAAAACGTTTCAGTTGCTTGTTTCTGAGATAGTAGATAATAACAAAAATAAAAAACACATTTCTAGTCATAATTTGATTTAACACTTGTCTTCTGAATAAGGTAAAGAAAAGCCATTGTACAATTACACAGAGATTGAAAATACATTTTTCTTTCCTTGCCTAGAAACGGCTTGCTCCTTCCTTTCTTCCTTCTCTTCCTCCCTTGCATCCTTCCTTCCTTCCTTCCTCTTTCCTCCCTCCCTCCTCTCTCCTTTTTTTCCTCTCTCTCTTCCTGTCTGCTTGCTTTCCACATGGCTACTTTGTTTCATTTCGGAGCCACAGAAATTGATTATAGGTGCTAAAGATCATTTTTCTCCATAATTCATGGATTACATTTTAGAAGAAATGTATTCCTTATGAGCTAAGGTGAACAACCCTTGACATAAAGGTAATTGAGATCATTTTTTCCTAATTATTAAAATCATCAAAAAAATACTTCTTTATGTGTTATTTAGTTTAATAAAACCTTTATGTGTTAAGAATTTAGTTGAATGCCTTACCCACACTTATAAAAAGATATTCATTCACTTTCTAATATCATTCTTTTGAAAATATTTTACCTTCTCTTAGAAAAGTTAAAGAAAAAGGTAATTTAAACAGAAGATGAAAACCTCAGGAGCTCTTGCCAGAATAAATTTTCAGAATTCATTTAAAATCCGTCTAACTTTTTCTATTTAACATCTAAATTCAAATCCCCGAAGAAGACATTTTTTGCAAAGAGATTAAGGAAAGAGAAATGATGGTTTGGGCTGCATATGCTTGAGATGAATAGTGTTTCTTTCCTCTTTGTGAGAAGAGATTCCACTCTGTACAGTAAATTGTGGTTTGCACTGCCAGACCTGGGAGTTTTTAAGCCTGCACGCTTTTGTGAGTTGGTGGGTGTCAGAGGAGCTCCAACAGGGTTGTGTTTGTTGCCTCTGAAAAGGTTAAATGCAGAAACTCGAAGGCTTTCAAAGAGGAGACTGCAGAAAATCTGTTGTCAAGGAGGTTTTTATCTCCCAGCTCAGGCAAGTTAGTGTCAGCTGACCCTTTCTCTTACTTTGAGAGTTAGAAAATCCATACAAGGCAGATGGGTATTCCAAGGATTTGAAATCCTGGTACACGTTGGATTTTTTTGGGATTATACCAGCTTATTTTTCATTGTTTAACAAAGGAAAAATGGTAACATTGCTGTCTTACATCTCCTTGAAAGTAGTGATAAAGATTTGGCTAGACAATATACTACAGTGTATGGAAAATTTGGAAAATTTGTATTTGTGCATTTGTTCTATAAAAAAGTCCCTACATTTTGAGAGAATACACATTTAGAGACATTGATTGTCCCTCTGGCAGTCACCAATTACATAATAATACTTACAATGATTTCCAATGTGTTAAATTACTTTAAATTAAGGTAACTGGGTGAATAGAGAAATTAAATTGTCAAATATTTATTGAGCACCTACTCACATGAGCACTTTGACAAATATAAAACATAAAAGAATGAGAGTGTCTGGTCCTAATATAACTACAATTTGAGTTCATGGACAAATAGGGAGATGCTGCCCTTGAGTGACCTTTTACAGAAACTGGAGTAAATTAGAATTTAAGGTATAACAGGATTTAAATAAATAAAAGGAGAGCAATAGCACAGCATAGTTACAGAGAACAATTAGATTTTTTCTGGAAGGAATCATTACTCATTTCTCAATTATATTTTCTAATAAATGCTTTTATTTTTTAGCTATTTTGAAAAAATAAATTAATTAAACCACAGCTTAGAATGAATAGCAAAGCAATACTCAGAGAGCTTATGTGCCTCAATGTATATCATATATATCTGGAGAGCTTGTAATGACAACTCATATTTTCATTTAAGTTTTGGAATGAAAGAATACCATCAGGTGAGGAGTTGAGCAAAACCTACTTTGTTTTCTTTCTTACCATGAAATTGTGTGTACTTGATAACAGACCCTTCAGCTTTCTTTCTGAAGTCACTGATCTTGCAGTGTTTACTAGAACTGTGTTGAAAAATTATTTATGGGAATATGATGAAGTATTATGCCTATAATAAAGCATATGAGGACTGTCCGGAAAGTATCCAGCCATGTACTATGAAAAACAGTTATTTATGGCTAGAGTTTTTTCAGATAGCCATTCTCATATACCATTTAGTATTCACCAAAGAATATAACATGAGTTATTGTTTGGCAGGCAGAAGAAATAATATTGATAAGCCCATGGGTTGAAAGCATCTGTGAAATAATAGTAATATTCACATAGGAAACATTCATTTTATTCAAAACATTTCAGGGTTTCCTCTGTGATATATTTTGCATTAACACAACCAAGTTAAATGACTATGACATTAGGATAGGCATCACAATTTAATCAATTCAAAGGTTCAGCACTGACAATATATCCTCTTCACTGTCTACTTAAACTTTTAGAGTAAAAAATAATGAGTCTTATGAGTTTAATGATAAGTAGGGTTCAGAATAGAACTACCTTCAACACTAATTTAGGCTGATAATCCACAATCCTTACAAAAATTTAATCCTTCTAGGTTCAGAATAGGGAATTACAGGTTAATAACTTTGCAAAACACACTTTCATTGGGAGTTTTCAAAGTACTCCCTTACTTGAATCAACTTTTACCTAAATGGATGCCTTTTGCATAGAGACTGTCATTAAGGAAACCTTGATGAAGGGGCTTCTTCTACTACGCAGCATTGGTCATTAGAAATTAGTTAAGAATCTGCAGTGTTAACTCCCAGATAGTTTCTACTCCAGAAGCTATCTCTTTGTATATAAATGTTTAACAAATTCCACTGTACACCAGCTTTGACCTTAGGCAAACTTTAATGGCCCCAGAGAGCTAGGACAGTAAAGTGGTTGCTATTGCTTTCATGGCTCTAGGTGTCCTCTGTATGCTCAGAAGAAAACAAAAGAACTATGGAGAAGATTATTGAGAAATGATTGCTGCCTCTCACATACTATCACCTCTCTGACCTCTAAAAATTGCAGCATAAAGAAGTAGTGAGCTATTGGAGGCAGAAGCATGACCAAGAAAATAAATCTGCAAGGTCTTTGCTGACCACAGCCTATTCACATCTACCATGAAGCCCGCCAATCATAAAAATATTTCATGATCCAATCCCATTTCTACAAAAATGATGAATGGGCTTCCTTCAACCATAAGATGAAAGTTGAGAAAAAAATTTGATATTGATGACTAGTAGATGAAGCAGAAATAATTAATGTTACTTTATGGCAGCATGATTGATCAGGAATGACACAGCATTTGGGTCCCTGTAAATTAAGTAATGACAATTATTATGTCAAAATTTTGACAACTAAATTTTAAGCAACCAAAGGAATGTATTGAATAAAACAAACTTCTTGATTTATAATACTCAGAAAATCAAAGCCTTTAATGAGAGTAAGTTATCACTTAGTAGTATTTCTGAGCATTGAAAAACCTTACAAGTATATAAAAGACAATTATGATTTTAAAATATTATATAACCAGATACCTTGAATATAAGACTCCTGTTCTTAGGCAGTTGTGGAAACTGATCAGTACTTTCAAATTACATTTTGTCAATCTTTTTTTGAGAACTAAAAGCATTAATGTTCAATAATATTATAAAATATTATTTGTATCTCATATATACAGGTATCACCTGAAATAAACACTAGGTTTCAAAAAAAATAACAGAACAACAAATATTCCTCTCACATATTTTATGTATTGATGGTTTATATGTATTTTTGTATAATTTGTTTATTATTATCCTAATTTCCTAGATAACAGATCAGGAACTTGAATATAAAGTTAACTGTCTCTATTGCTAAGTATAACATTAGTTTATAACAATTACCTTGCATTTGTAATGGCTACAACTGTACTGTCCATATTAATTGTCTATTATTTTGATGAAAGTGGTGAAAGCTAATAAAGCTATAAGGCAGAGACTATCAAAAAAATTGAAAACATCTTTCACACTGAAGATACTCTTATAAAGTTAAATTCTCAGCACTGAAGATAGTAATTAGTGATGTTGAGACTGCTGCACACAATTAGTATTAAACCTTGATTTTTTGTTCATTTTGTATTCATTTTTAATATATGGCAAAAAGAAATTGTTTAATCAGCAGCATATCTTCTTCTATATGAGCTTAACAGTGACTATATCAGACAGAGACTTCTAAGTAATCATACACATTTTCCAATTTCACAAATAATTGTGAACTAAGCTAAATATGCAACAAAAATATATTCTCCAGATCTAGAATTTCTTTTAAAGGACTTGCTAATTTATATTAATTCAAAATCTAACTTTTAAGGAAACTAGCATTTCTAGATAACATGAAATAAATATTATTTTAATCCTCTAAAATTAGAGAAATTGGGGAAGCCGGGATGGCTCAGTGGGTTAGGCGCTCACTTTGCAGCGCCGGGGACAGGGGATCGAGTCCCAGCCCCGGCCCGTGTGGAGCCATGTGCTGAACTGGGAGCTTCCCCAGTTTGGTTCTCTCTCTGTCTCTGTCTCTGTATCTCTCTCTCTCTCTCTCTCTCTGTCAAAAATAAATAATAATAAAATTAGAGAAATTATGTTAAAATTTCAAGATTTCAGCTAATCACAATACTAATGTTGGAATCATCATAGAAAAGTAAATGAGTCTTGCAATAAAACACAAGATATAATCTCCAATCCTCTCTCTTTACCTCATAGGTATTTCCTAGAATCAATAAATGTACATATTATTTCTTATAAATTCTTTATGACCCATAGTGTATAATTAAGATTTATACCTAGAAAAATGAATCTTGTGGCACTCCAAGATTTTATATTATTACTAAACAATATGCTACTTATATATTTTAGATTTTGTCAAGACTAATTTAAATAAAAATGTTTTTTTCCTAAATCTCACTGTATCTAAATGATTAGAACATGAAATTTAACCAATTTAGCAAACAGAATTGTATTCTAGCATAGATTACCTTATAATATTTAATATCACATGCCCTGCTACTGGTCCAGCTGTCTACCTATATTCGGTTTTCAATATCTTAGTGAATTTGCACAAAATATTAATTATTCAACTTTCCTATTTATCACCCATACACCAAAACAATGCATGGTGCTCTGTTTTCACTTCCTCTGACTGGCAACACTGATTTTATTCATGTGTGAAATACTTTTAAATCTAATTATTCTTACAACCAGTTAAGAGAGAGGTTTATTATTCTAGCTCATTAGCTGACTAATTGGAAGGCATAACAGTGAATTTGTGTTTTCACTCTTTAATTCCAATATTCAGTAGTGCCAGGAAAGGGGAATTATGTAATATCATGACTCCAAGAATTATGAATAACATGCACATTTCTTCCTGTCTTTCCTTGACTGATATGGGATTCTAGAAATGTACCATATAACATTCGATTTAGATAGTTGATACTCAATGTTACAAATTACCCTTGTCTTGTTTTCTTAATGAATACAAACAAAATGTATGCTTTATGCATGAACACACACACATATGTGCCGAAAGACTATTTGTATCCACCGTCTTTTTTTCAGATCAAGTAATGACTTGTGATAACTGATGAAATAAGAAGCATTTATCCAAAAGTGTTTAAATAAAGAGGAAAAATAATTGACAAAGATGCATTATTGTCTTATTTTTCCATTATTATAATCCACATACATACATACATATATCCCCACATACCTAGAGATAAAACTACAACCAGTAACAGGAGCAATAGAAGAGTGTTTTGCTTCATTTTAATATAAAGAAGAGAAAAAAAAAAAGCCATCCACACAGGAAATGAATGTATGTATATCACAGCAGCAGTGGAAAGGCCAATCCTTAACCATCTAAACAATAAAATATTTGTTGAGGACTTAAGTCTGTGAAAAAGATTCACTACAAATTTGATTTGTATCATCCATCAATGCCTTTAGGTGAACCATTACATAATGGCAATGTATTCATTTTCTATCACTGCTATATCAAATTACTACAAACTCAGCGGCTTAAACCACAAATATGTTCTGGCTTTGTAAATCAGAAATCTGACAGGGACCTTACTGGGCAAAGATGAAGGTGTCAACAGGGTGTCTTTATTTGTGGATGCTCAAAGGGAAAATATGTTTCTTGCCTTTTTCAGCTTTTAGAGATTTCTCACTTCTTTTTGTTTATGGCCCCCTTCCTCCAGCTTCAAAGACAAAAATGGCAAGTTGACCCCTCTCACTTAGTGTCATGCAAACCTCATCCATAGTCACATTTCTCTCTGAGTCTCTTCTTCTGCCTTCACCCTCCACCTTTAAATGCACATGTTTTCATTGGGCCCAGCCTGAAAATCCAGGAACTTTCTCTATTTTAAGTTTAGCTAATTAGCAATCAATTTCATCTTCCACTTTAATATTGCTTTGTTATATAACATAGAATTTACAAGTTCCAGAGTCCAAACAACTTTGGTAAGGCTGCTATTATTCTGCCTACCATAGTCTACCCTTTGCCCCCCAAAGATTCATACTCATTCCAAGTGCTAAACACACTCATCTATCCAAAGTTGTCAAATTTTTCAATTCATTACAGCATTAACTAAAAGTCCAAAATTGCATTAGCTCAAAAGTCTCATCAAAATTATCTAAATTAGGTAGAATTAATACTAGGGCAAAATATCTTTCCATCTGTGAGTCTATGAAACTCAAAAAGCCAGTCATTTGTTCCCAAACTATAATGGTGGTACAAACATAGTATAATAATTATAGATACTCCGTTTCAAAAATGAGTAAAATGAATAGAAAAATCACTGGTTTAAAGAAATTTCAAAATCTATCCAGGCAATCTCCATTGGCTTTCAAGGCTTAATAACTTCTGTGGCCCGCTCATGGCTCCACTCTCTGGTACCCACCTTCAGAATCATTTTATATTTTTCATGACAATTAAGACATGTTTATAGCTGAGTAACTTTATCTGCCCATTTCCTAACTGTAGCATTTTGATGATTCAAGAATTCTTTCATTTTGTACTATCTGTCATTTTCCATCCAAGCTGACAGTTTTTCTGCTGGCATAATATTCTCAAGTATTTTGTGGGTTACCTATGTGTGCCACGGGATTTAATCTACTGAGGAAGAGACTACTCCACAGACTGTTTTCCAATTAATCCCTTCTCTATATTTGGCTTCTTTTGGGATAGATGAAGGTATCTGTGAATCACACATTTAATTTCTTAAAGGAGCTTTTTGTGTGACTGAACAGTGTAATCTTTTGATTTTTCTGACACGTCAGAAAAAAGTTGTTTAGACACAGGTTTTCTCTGTGAAGCCATGGTTACTTTCAAGTGACTTTCTTAACTTGCATCCTAAGCCATTTGGATAGGCTAAGGATTAGCAAAAAATACTGTCTTGCTTTTATTTGCATTCTTTAATTTTGCCTTCTTATTCTTGCTTATTTAATAGTTCTGTGGGGATGCCCTTAGCATAAAAGCCGTATGCTAATCTGGGGTACACCCCCAGTTGGGTTCTCTCCAGGGCGAGCTTCCTATGTGGGAGGCCCCCAGTTTAGCTCCTGCTACAAGCATACTTCCCATGTAGAAGGCCCCCAGCTCATGGGTCATGCCTCCCATGTGGCATGCCTCCCAGTTCCTGCCCTGCATGACCCAATGCCTACCTGTGGAACAAAACTATATTGAAAACTAACGCACAACTATGGAAACTGCTCTGAGCTTTCCTCCTCCTCTCTGTAGCCCTCTGTTTGTCTGTCTGTCTCTCTGTCAAAATAAAATGAAAATAAAATCTCTAAAAATTAGTTATTTGGGAGGTTGGGCTTACTCAGTGGGTTGAATGCTCACTTTGCAGTCCGGGGACCAAGCACAGAATCTCGGCCCCCTTCTGTGCAGACCCCTATGCTCAACTGAGATGTGCTTCCAATGTAGGAGGCCCCCAGTTTGTTTTTTGTCCCCCAGGTTGGCCCCTGACTTGAGGGGATGTGCCTCCTATGTGGGAAACCCACAGCCCAGTTTCTGCCCTGCATGGCCCCTCCCCACCTGTGTAGAATGAAACCATGTTGAAAACTGGATGCGCAACTATGAGACTGATCCAGGCCCTCCCCCTTTCTCTCTGTAGCTCTGTCTCTGTCTGTCTATCTCTGTCAAAAACAATAAAAGATATCATTAAAAAAAAAAGTTCTTTGCTTAGCTTCTCTCCTCTCATATTTTACTATAAGAATCAAGAAGGAAACCAGGCCACTCATGCAACATTTTACTTGGAAATCTCTTATAAATATCCAAGTTCATTATATAATCTGCTTTCCACATAACTGTAGAACATAATTCTGCTAAGTTTTTATCATTATAAAACAAGGATTCCCTTGCTTCCAGTTTGCAGTAATATGTACTTCATTTACTTCTGTTTCTTCACAAGCAGTGCCTTTAACGTCTATATTTCTCCTAATAGTTCATTTGCAATGATTTAGGTATTCTCTAGGGTGATATGTTTTTTTCTACTGGGCTCTTCACTTCCTTCTGCATCCTCAATAGTAGAGTCATTAACATCCATACTTCGACTTACTGTCTTGAAGACTATCTAGTCCTTTTTAAATCACACTTCTCAAAAATTTATCAGCCTCAGACCTCTGCCCAATTTCAATGTCCCTTTTACATTTTTTAGCTAATTTTTACAATAATATACCACTTCCAGGTACTAAAATCTGCATTGGATTTGTATAGCTGCTGTTACAGATTATCACAAACTGGTAGTTTAGACATGTATTATTTCTGTATTTAAATTTGTAAATCACAAATTCTTTGTTTTACATTTTAGCAGGTCAGAAGTCTGGTATGGATCTCACTTGGACAAGATCAAAGTGTTGGTAGTGCTATGTTCCTTTTTGGAGTCCTATGGTGGGGGGGCGGGTGAAATCTTTCCTTACTCTTTCAGCTTCTAGAGGATGCCCACCTTTCTTACCTTCTGGGTTCCTTCCTTATCAAAATCCAGGATTAGTGTAAAGAGTCTTTCTTATATTGCACCACCCAAACTCTGCTTCTGTTCTCATCTCTGACTCTTGTCTCTCGCCTCAATATTTAAGGATCATCGTTGGGATTACAATGACACCACCCAGATAATTCAGGATAATCTCCCTATTTTAAAGTCCTTAGCTTAATCACATCTTCAAAGTTCATTTTTCCATATTAACATGTAATTCACATTCTTATACATCTAGGACATGAACTTCTTTGGGTAAGCCCTTTATTCTGCCTTCCACAGCATAGATAGAAAATATTTAATACGAGTACATAATGGAATATATGCAGTGGTATATAGATTGAGATTTATTAAAAAACTAGATGATCCAAATTCTATAATTTTTCTGCTCTTTGTATTTATTGCCACATTGAGAACAGTATGGTCTTTGCAAAAGGAGTAAAATGTAGACAAAAAATTGCTATGTGCTTCAGTTCAGATTTGAAAAAGTAAAGTAGAAATCTTACCCTATTCACTGTCTATTGTATCACAAAGGCACAGAGGGACTGCAAACTGTAGCTTTTCCTTGTTGAGATTAAATATTTGATTTTCTCTGTTAAGATTTAAATTTTTTTTTATTAGCCTGCATTTACTGTATTAAGAATCAAATACTGAATTCTGGAAATAAAATGACAGGGTGGGGGGCATCTTAGATTTATCTTTTTTTACCACATGAATAATATTAACATCTGAACCATTATATAAGCAAAACTCTTCAGACCATAAGACCTCTGATAAGTATATGAGACTGAAAAGGTTGCTGTATCCACTTGATCCTTAGAACTAATACAGATTAGTCAAGTGGTTCTGTTGTTGTTATTGTTGTTGCTTTTTTAACTAGCTCTAAAAACAAACAAAAAATAAGCTTATTGAAACATAAGCTTATTTATACATTTTACTATTTATTACCATAATCTTTACATATAATATGGTACCTTTTATAGAGAAGAAGAAGGATATGAAGTCATTAGAAATGGAAACATTCTTATTAGCAATCCAGAAGTTGGTTCCTCAAAAATTGCATGTAGGACAATGGTTCTAATTCTTGACTGATCATTAGCCTCTCATGGGAAGATTTATTAAAATTCAGTTTCCAATCTTTTCCCTAAAATTAATTTTAAAAAAACTCCAAAGTTTAGTCCCCATCTAAGTATTACTTTAAGATATACAGTGAAGTTTCAGTTACTCATATTCTTCTCCTTTGAATTAGCGCACAGTTTTCTCAATATAATGTTATATATAAAGTCCTGGAGGACAAGGACCCCACTCCTCCCCATTATAAAAAAATCCAGAACAGAGTTGTGCCCATTGATGTACTAGGCCCTCAGACATACTGAAATGCATTCAATGATGTCACCTTATTCTAAAAGCCTACTCCTCTTTCCATTTTCCTAAGTGAGTCAGTGGTCTATTAATGGTTATATTTTTATCTGATTATAATTTATTTAAATTATATTTCTTTCTCTCCCATAAAAATGATGTTTTATATACACAGAAATTCTAATTCATCCTTGCATCTACAATACCTGAATAACAGAATGTCACTAAAAAATGTTGAATTAATATGCTAATGAAAAAAAAATCCAATCTTTTCTCTCTTTCTCTCATGTGCACAGTTTTTACTATTAAATCAAAATCATGAGATTGTATCTGATATATGTCACTTCTGTATGTGTTCATTGTTTTTGTATATGTGTGAGGGTCTATTTAATCTAATTGTATGGGTTCCAGCTACAACCCTAAATGATCTTGCAAATAGTATGCTATAGTTTCAAAGTTGATTTGGCCAAGAGGCTTAAAGAGGATTTTTACCACTATACATTTTTTTCCTCTGGTAGAAGTCAAACCATAGTGCAGCCCTCCTGATTTAAATTTAGAACTAGCATCTTCCTACAAAAATATCACTCACTTATTTCATGATTTAGCCAAGCATTGATTTTTGTGCATCTTTGTATATTCGGTTCCATAAATTCATGTTCATAAGTCATCATTAATAAAAAATAAAACATTTTTTCATAAGAACCCAATAAATCTCTTCAATTTATATGTCTGAAAGATCTGTCTGTGAAGATTTACTTTTAAAAACGAAAAGTGTTACAAAGATTGGAAAGCCTTTAAGGTGTAAGCTTATCCACCCCACGGCTCACAGGCTGCATTTGGCCCAGGACAGCTTTGAATGCAGCCCAACACAAATTCATAAACTTTCTTAAAACATTATGAGATTTTCTTATAATTATTTTATTAGTTCATCAGCTATCATTATTGTTAGTGTATTTTATGTGTGGCCCAAGACAATTCTATTTTCAATGTGGCCCAGGAAAGCCAAATGGTTGGACACCCTCATTTTAAAGGGTTCTAGAATACTTGCATTTAGTTAAATTTATATATTTAAAAGATTAGTATTTTACAATCATGTCTTTTTTTTTTTTTTTTTGCTAATCAACATGTTTGTGTTATAGTACTTCTAAAACAATTTGTGCAGTAATTAAATGTCTAACAGGATTTTTTATGACTGTTCTTTGAACACAAATGTAGTATAGCTTAGTAGTTTGGAGTTATTAAGTGAGACATCATAATTTAATGTTTACATAAAACAAATTATAGAACTCTTCTTAGCTTTTCATGAGGCACATATCACAATGGAACTTATGCACTTCAAATGTTAACAGACTACATTCCCAACAACCCATTTGCAAACATCAATAAAATTCTTCCTTTTCCTTTAGGTTTGTTCTTTGAGGAAAATGGTTCACAGTAAAAATAAATAAATGGCAAAATCAATTTTCTTGTGAGAAGGAATGAAAAAGGAGAAACTCATATTTCTTGAATACCTACGATAAGTCACTGCTCTGTTTAATATTTTATTTTCTCTCATTTAAGTCATACCATAACCACTAAGAGGCAGCTGATTTACATTTTGTAGATAATGAAACTGAGGCTTAGGGAGGTTAAATAACTTGTCCTAAGCTTATTTGTCCTTGTCAAATAATTAGCAAAGTTCAGTTTTAACACTAATCAATTATTTTCCTCCCCCAAACTGCTTCTCCAATTTTGTTATCTTCATGTTATTGAAGGTGTATAAACACACAAATTCACCTAATACCTTGACTTGATTCTATGATGGTCAGCAGTACTGTTATCAAAAGAAATTTGCAAGTGTTGGAAAACTTTTGCAGTCAAGCACATTCTACAGTATATGCACAAATACATTTTTAAAAGAACTGTTAAATCTCTTAACAGGTATTACATGAGTAATTCATATGCACTTATAAGAAACCAGGAAAACAGAGTATTTCCCTGGGAATGATTAGGATTCACAGAGGACATTCAATTGCAAATACTTTGGGAAGGAGAGAAATAATGTTTGAAAGAATTTAAATATATGCCATATAAATATAAAGTACTCTGTTAGGTACTTTAATATATAATATCACTGTAATTTACTCCAATCAGCAATACATGACTATATGATTTTTCACTTGTTCTCTCTCTTTTTCCATCAAATTATCTTTATACATAAAAATAAACTGAGACTGGAGAATTTAATTAACTGGTTATAATCAGAGGCAAGAAATCAGGTTTCCAGAATTTCAGACCTGAATACAGATGCCCAATGTGATAGCTACATGAGGATGGTTCAAGAGACTGCTAACCCAAGTAGGCCCACACAGAGCTCATTTTCTTCATCTCTCCAACTAGATTTTTCTTTCATTCCAAGTTCAGAGCAAACTACCAGTCTACTCAATAACCCAAATCAAAAACCTGATCATCTTTGATTTTTTTCATTTCCTCTCTCATTGCAGGGAGCTGTCCTGTGCATTACAAAATGTTTAGCAACATCTGTGACCTCTATCAATTACATATCAGTAGGATTCCTCCAATTATAATAACCAAAAATGTTTCTAAATATTAAATGTCTCCTAAGGGGCAAGATTTCCCCGACAGAGAATCCTACACTATACCACAAGCACTAGAGTAAGAGTCTAATTATAAAGCAATATCTGTTTTTCCAAAGGAAGACTAGCTCAATGAAATGCTGGCTGAGGTTGGCTTCTTGAGCCATACAATATGGAGCTTATGAAATTCAAACATGCATATAAAAACCAATTCAATAACTCTTTGAAGCATACTGTAAAAATGATTATATACTAGTGGATGCTAAGAGCTGCCTTTGTTCGTAATACTGTTAGGTGATATTTCTCTCATAGATACTCTTTCTCATTCCTTGATAAGCTTCTTATATAAAATAGCTTAATTTTGAAAATTTCTATACATATTTCTTGTAAAAAATGTTAGTAATATACCTTTAAAAAAAGTAAACAGAAAAACACTTGAAGATAATAAAAGTTAACATGTTTGACTTCTATCATAAAAAAAAAAAAAAGTGCCAATAAGTGCCAAGAACTGTAGACTCCATATTATAGGTATCTCTCTAATCTATTTTCTAATTGCATGGATCGGCACTAATTCAAGCTTCCATTGTGTATTGCCTACGTTAATTCAGCTATTGCCTAATAAAGAATCCTGACTCTAGGCTTGCTTCACCTACTTTATTCCCCCACTTATAAAATCTTTGCCAAGAGTACATTTAAACATGCCATTGCTTTTCTTATAGTCCTTTAGTGATTCCTTGTTTACCTTAGTATAAAGTCCACACTTGGCTCACCATTTCTTTATACCCCCCACTCTTCAATTCATGCTCAGGATTTTGAATGAGCTAGGGCCTCTTAAAAGTTTCTTTTTAAAAAATACATCACAGTCTATTCAAATGCTCATTCCAGAAACCTAACAAATGCTCCATATCCATCAAGCCTTAAATTACTGTATTTTATGCTCTAAGTGTTTCTCTTTCTCCTTTGAAATCTCCTACACTGGAATAGGTAATCCTGTGGAGGCAAATGCCACTTGTCTGTTATCTTGATCACAGCATTCCCAGTCCTACAAAAAAGTCTGGCATAGAGAATAGGTATGAAATTTGTGTTGAACAGAATTGAGTCAAAGTCTGATACATATGACAAAATAACTGTAGTCAAAATAAATTTTTAAAAACAAAATATCTGTCTTTCAGGAAGAAAAGTTGGGTGAGGTTACTTTGCTGTTATTTTGACTATTAAAATTCTGTAGAAGATCATTCAGCAGTGGTAATAAGTATTATCTTTCTCACAGTCAGAAAACATCATCATTTCCCTAGGAAGTCATCTAAAAATGAGAGACAGCTATTATCTCAACACCACTCACAATTAATTTGCTATCACTATCATTGGACTAATGTTCTTTGTCATGTTGCTTTTCATAAAATAAGCATTAATATGATTATTGTGCCATAAATAAAATATTATATATTAAGGAGCAACAGACTGGGTCCTTAGAAAAGGAAGTATAACCTCCTTTTAACTGAGGATTAGGTAAAATGTACATACTCAACCAGAACATATGTGTACTAGTAGTAGCAAGTCATATAAACTATAGAGATCAAGTGTTAAGCATGAAATAACAAAATAATTTATGTAAAATTCTTATTAATACTACCTCACATGCAATGGAAATACTTCAATAAAATACTCGATCACATCGTAATTTGTCCATATTATCTAAAAGCCAAATGCTCCAACAACTACATTTTAATTTTTTTCTTCATATCCTATCTCCAAATTTACTTGCTGATAGAAAAGTAACTATTTCTTTATTTGAGACTGTGTCTTGCTCTTTAACATTCATACTTATTTTGACCACATCAATTTGTTCTATGTAAATTATTTTGTTTGCTCATCAAGAAGGACCAAAGCTTCAGCTATTTATTACTATATATACAAGTTAGGAGAGAACATTTTAGAGCACTTTTGAATGATGGTGTATAAAAAAACTGATCTTCTGAATATCCAAATCAGATTTCTCTACATTTGGTTGACAAGAATGCAGATTATTCACAGAGGACAAGACAAAAAATGATGGAAGACCATTTTTTTTTGACAGACCATTTACTCTCTGTCAGAACATACAAAGAAATAACCTTCACTCTCTGCTTCCTTGACCCCAAACTTTTTGTTTTCTACAGCCAGGTTCTATGAGTTATTTATTTCTTCTTTTATATCTTCCATGACTTCGTCTTCCTGGTAACAATCCATTTTGCCCGTAGGTGTGCCCAGAGCTCCTCTATCATAAAACAAGGCAACTCAAACCTTTTTTCTTTTCTCTTGTTACTCTCTGTCTTTTATTTACTAGCAACCTTTCAACCAAGAAAGCTTCTCTCCACTGCTTCTACTTTATCAGTTCTTATTCATAAGCAGTTCAAAACGTGATTTATTTCTCCACCATTTTACTGAAATATCTCTCCCCGAAATCATAAGTAACTAAATCTAATTACCTTTTCTCTATCATCTATTTTTTTTGCTTTTCCCAACCAGCTATTCCCAACTCTTCACTTTAGGTTATTCCTTTTACCGCTGACAATAATCTGTTTTCTCTTACCCTTCTTATTTCTTTTTCTTTCCCCCACTTAAGGTTTTGCTAATTTTCAAATTTGCATTATTTTTGCACTTTTGTCTCTACATTCTTTCTTTTCAAGATAGAAACAAATCCGTTGGCTGAGCATTCTCTTCTGCTGAAATGATTCACAAATTTTATTTCTGATCATACCCCTTTTTGGCATTTTCTATTTGCCTTATATATTTCTGTGTAGTTGCCTTGTGGGAATATCATATTCCATATGCCTCCATCTGGAAAAGCATCTTGGCCAACGCATTCACACAGGCTCAAAGGCTCCAGGTTATCTGAGATACCATTCCCCTGCTCCTGAACAACCTAAGGTTGTCAAATTATGTTAATTTTTCTTCCAAAATATAATTTATTCTGATTCTTTCTTTGTTATCTCATAACCACTACAATGGCTTAGGGCAGGGATTCCCAACCCCGTGCCTGCAGGCGCCACGGTGCCCGCGGCCGGATTTGTATGCGCCCGTCATTATTTGACAGCATCAGAAGTTTTTCATAAACACTAAGAAAAACTATAATTTATTTTTATACATTTGTTAGAATTTTAAAATATTGTTTGAGTATCTACACAGGTTTATTATATTCGTTGGTATGTTTGCGATATCGTATGTAAGAAGTGTTTCCCTAGCTTTCGCCTTTGTACGTGTCACGTCTTGTGTAGCCGCTGCGCTCTTTAAACTCTCCTCCCCCCAACCGGGAGACGCCAAGTTGCCATTTGGATTGCGGTTGCTGGACTGATCGGGTCGTGATGGTTTGCTAGGATCACAGTGCTTTGATATATTTGATTTTCAATGAACTAAAAGCGAGGTAGGTAATCTATTATTATGGTGGCAATTTGATATGATATTGTAGTTCTATAATTATTTTTATTTTTATTTTTTTAGTCCTAAAATGAGTGGACCTAATAAGAAAAAAAAGAACCTATAATTTTAACACAGACTGGGAGGAATCATATTGTTTCATTAATGTAAAAGGTAAATGTGTTTGCCTGTTGTGTGGCAGTAGTATTGCAGTGCCAAAAAAACATAATGTTGAACGTCACTTTCAGACAAGTCATACCACTTTTGATACGAATTATCCACTTAAATCTGAAGAAAGAAAAAATAAATCAACTAAAATTAAGTTTAACTACTCAACAGACTGTTTTCACTAGACATGTGAAAAAATCTAAAAAGGCAACGATTGCTTCTTTCAAAATTTCTCACATGCTCGCAAAGAAGAAAAAACCTTTCCAGGATGGCGAATTGTTCAAAGAAACATTTCTGACTGCTGCCGATTGTTTGTTTGAGGAATATTCTAACAAGCGTGAGATGATGTCGGCGATACAAGACCTACAGTTGTCAAATAACCCAGTCACAAGAAGAACACACGTAATTTCAAAAGACTTGCAAACTCAGTTAAAGACTGACTTGGAAATATGTGACTGCTTCTCTCTGCAATTTGACAAGTCAACAGATATATCAGACACCGCACAGTTGGCAGTTATGGTAACAATGGTATTTAGTAACTTCACAGTAAAAGAGGAGCTGTTGCAAATATTACCAATGAAAGGACAGACGAGAGGTGAGGATATTTATAAAACTTTCAGAACATACGCCAAGTCCATAAACATGCCTTTGCATAAGTTGTCTGTGATAACTACTGATGGGGAACCAGCAATGGTTGGTAAAAACAAAGGATTTATTGCCCTTTGCAGGAAACATGAATCATTTTCAAACTTTATGTCCTACCACTATATTATCCATCAGGAAGCTTTGTGTTGTAAAATACTGCCCTTTGAACATGTTATGAAAATAGTCACAAAGATAATCAACTCTATTGGAGCAGCTCCATTGCAACACCGACTTTTCAAGGCCCTGTTAGAAGATACTGAAGATAAAGAACATGATCTCATCCTGCATGCTGAAGTACGTTGGCTCAGTAAAGTTCTTACAAGATTTGTGAACTTAATTGAAGAAATAAAAACATTTATACATGATAAAAATGAAAATTATGATGAACTAACAGACTCTTGCTGGCTGGTGGATTTGGGTTTTCTTGCTGACACCATGGAAAAATTAGATTCTTTCAATTTGGAGTTGCAGGGAAAAGACAAAAATATCGCTGAAATGATAAGCTCTGTAAATGCATTGAAAGCGAAACTGACTTTGTTGATATCACATCTGCATATCAAGTATCTCGTGCACTTCCCATATATGAGGAAAATGCTAGGTAACAATGAATTAAACGTGTCATTTTTATTGAGACCCTGCAAGTGCTTCAAAAACAGTTTGAAGAGAGATTTCTGCAGTTTACAAATATCGAACCAATTGTCTCCTTCTGTATCAATCCTTTTACTTGCCAAATAAATG
>PVKE010007791.1:0-49547 GCA_004027555.1 Craseonycteris thonglongyai
GGAGGTGTCAGGGCAGGGGTAGCAGACTGCTTCCTCAGAGAAGGCTGCACCCCTGCCCTCAGCAGCCATGGCTCACACAACACTGGGGTCCCAGGTCTAGAGGGGCATGGGGACATGGTGCAGGGCAAGAACATGTTTGGAGGCAAAAACTGAGTGACCGTGGGCAAGTGGCCAATAGCTCTCCGCCCACTCCTCATGTTTGGTGCTTAGAAGGTGCGTGGTACACGGAACAGAAGTGATACACCACCAGGTGCTGCCTCTGCCATTACTATTTACTAGATGGAGACGCTGAGGTACAGTGGCTGGCTTGTCTGAGGTTAAAAAGTTAGTGAAGGGCCTAGGCAGAATTTGAACCCGGGTCTGCCTGCTGCCAGGTTTCCCGTTGCCCACGTGCTTCCCAACAGGCATGTCCATGCACCACGGGTCAGGCATGTGGCCCAGCCCAGGAAGACAAGACTTGGCATGTGATAGTCCCTCAGTAAGTTCTAGCTGCCATTAGGTGTCACAGTTAGTGGGACTCATTTGGTCCTCACAGCAACTGTGCAAGGGTCGATATTATTATTAATGGTTCTATTTTCCAGATGGGAAAGCTGAGGCTAGGAAGGTAAAGCGTCAAGCCTAAGATCACCCAGCTGGTAAGCGGTCAAGGCCAAGGTTCAAACCCATGCTGACTTCCCTTTCCCCTGTCAGTTACGGTGCTTGGGTAGCAGAAAAACCCAATCCTACTGCCTAGGTTTATGCAGCTAAAGAATGGGAAGGTGGGAAGCCGGGATGGCTCAGTGGGTTAGGCGCTCACTTTGCAGTACCGGGGACGGGGGATCGAATCCCGGCCCCAACCCGTGCAGACCCATGTGCTGAACTGCGGAGTTTCCCCAGTTCAGTTCTCTCTCTGTCTCTGTATCTCTCTCCTCTCTCTCTCTCTGTCAAAAACAATTAAGAAAAAGAAAAAGAAAGAATGGGAAGGTGTCCTTGCTGAGGGAGTAGGCGGAGGGATTTGTTAAGGGCTGTCCTATGGAAAGGAGCCAGTATTGTCTGGGGAGTCCAGAGGACCAGTGGGGCACAAGGGGAGCCATGTAAGGAAAAACCTCCTGATCGTTGTGGTCCGGCTGTAGGATGGGATGCTGCACAGCTCATGGGCTCCCCGCCACCGAACATGCCGAACATGCTCACCAAGGGGTACTGAGGTGTGGGCGGCTGCAAGAATCAAATTCTAAGGGTTCTGCTGGTGCTGGGAACAATATGGGGGCCTGGGTCTTGTTCCACAGAACTGCCAGCTTCCTGGCCCTGTCCTCTCTGAAAGGGGGGAGCCAGGCTAAGTCATACAGCTCTGAAATATCCCCCCGTGTCCCTCGGAGAATTCCCTGGCTCCTCACGTCTGCCCCCTTTCCCTTCTTTCCCTCCAGTCTATGCTTCAGCTGCATGGGCCTTTCAGCCTTCTCTCTAGATCCCCAGCTTTGGCCTGCCCCTACAACTATGACCCTTTCCTGCTGAAAACCTTGTCACGGCTCCCGGTTGCCCTCAGGTGGCCCACAGCACAGGATGGCCTGCCCTGCTTTCCTCTGCAGCTTCATTACTGCCTCCCCGGCCTCGCAATCAGCCCTGGCCACCTGATCTCACATCCGGCCTCCTAGCCTTTGCAAATGCTGTTCCCTCTTTCTGAAACACTTTGCCCAACTCTTCCTCAGCCTACAGGTCTCAGCTTCGGCAATACTTCCTCCAGCAGGCCCCTCTTTGAGTTTCTGCGACCGACTCCCTCTTGTCCTAGCCTCATCCGCAGCATGTGTGCTGTGACCTTATTACTGTCAGCTGCTGGATAGACCAGGGGGTACCTGTCGTGAGTGTGCTCGCTGGAAGCACTCAGTAGGAATGTTGGGTAAGTGATCGACTGGGAGAGTAAGGGAGTGGAGAGCCCAGTAGGGCTGCCTTGGACGAATGGAGAAGAAGTGTGTGTGGGGGGGTCCTTTGGCCAAACCCTCCCCCACCTTACAGGAAGTGTTTGTCCCCTTTTCTTCCTGTGGGACTTGCTCAAAGTCACACTTCTCTGGATTGGACTGAACTGGGGGAGGGTGGACCCAGGCTGGGTTGAACAAACACGGCCTTCCACCTGACTGCCCTACCACGTTCCGTTCCGGGCACCTGACTTCAGCCCAAGGGCTGTTTCTGACTCATCAAGCTCCCCTCTTTGAAAACTAGCCAGGGCTGCTTTGCTATGACCTGACCGTGTGACCTTGAGGAATTCACCGTCCTTCTCAAGGAAAAATGATTCCTGCACACATCACGGAGTGGGAGGGGGATGGGACAATAGTAAGGAGCATGGGGGAGGGAGTCACATCCCTGCGCTCCAGTCTGAGCTCTACCACTGAATTGGAAACTCATCTCAAGTCTCTGGGCTTAGTGTTCTCATCTGTAAAACAGGGATCAAAGTGATAGCTCGTCTCAGGCTTGTTGTGAGAATTAAATGAGATGATAGCTAATAATAATTACTACAAGTGTGTTAATAATGCCTCAAACAAGACCTGGTGCACAGCTGAATCCAACAAAACATAAGGTGTTCAGGAGCTTTGAGAACATGGGTTCACATTGGGTTAAAATATCAGAGCCAGGAAGGTGTTTTAGGAGGCATGTGGTACCTTGGTGAGGAGTTTCCCCACCAGAGTGGACAACGGTCTTGCTCAAGGTTACCCACAATTCCAACTATTTGACTAGTAAACTCCTGGGGCAGAGCACCCACTTGGGCTGGGAAGTTGAGTATTTGCTTTGGGAACCAGACAACTTTCTAGTAGCTCAGCCCCATCCATCCCCTGCCACCCCTGGTACATACCTGCCCGGCACCTTCCTCAGTCCCAGCAGCATGAGGGAAAGCTGGCTGAGGTACAATGGCAAGTGGCACTCCCCCCACCCCCCCACTTGAGTTCAGAAGCCCTCCTGCACCTCAAGGTCAGGGCCACCCCATTCTCCACTGGCCTCTCATTCTAGGTCTTGGGTTGGCAGCAGGATCAGAGGAGCCCAGGGTTCAGGAAAGTGGTCAGGTATCTACTTACTACACCGGTGGGCAGCAGTGGACAAGTTGCAGGGGGCTGTGTGCCCATCGGGGTATCAGGGCCTCAGCTCAGGAGGGGTCAAGGCATCAGATGCTCAAGGCCATCCCGGGCATTCCCTTTCTGAGAGAGAGAGGGCAGACCTTGAGGTCATACCCTGGAGCAACAGGTTGCAGCCAGCTATTGCTCTTCAGCATGGGGGTCAGGAAAAGCTGGCTTCTGGGGGTCCCTGAGGTCAGGCACCCCTTATTGTACTAAACTCATGCTAGACAAGACTCCAACAACAGGGAAGATGCTCACCATCTGTTATGAACTGGCAGAAACACCCCCCCAAACCAACCAACCAACCAACCAAACCAGGCTATAGGAGGCTAGGAGAGTGTGTTCTGATGTTTGTAAATAAACATACATGGGAAAAAAGACTGTGAACCTGTCACCAAAACACTATCCATGGCTACCTCTAAATGGTGGCTGCCGGGTGATTTTTTTTTAAGATGTGTTTTTCATTGTTTTGACATAGAGTCAGAGAGAGAGAAAGGGGAGGGCCCAGAGCAGTCTCCATAGTTGTACATCATCAGTTTTTGACATAGTTTCACTCCACACAGGTGGGCAGGGGCCTCGCAGGGTGGAAACTGGGCTGGGGGCCCTGCTGCATGGGAAACAAGCCCAGTTCAGCATATAGGTTTGCACGGGCCGGGGCCAAGACTCAATCTTCAGACCCCAGGGCTGCAAATGAGCACTCAACCCACTGAGCCATCCCGGCATCCCCTTATTTTTACTTTTTGTGTCTTGACTATATTTTCTAAATTTTCTGCAATGAGCATGTTGTAAGAAAGCAACACATTTTAAATGCACAAGCCTTTTGACCAATACCTCCATTTGTAGATGAACACATAGAAAGATAAAAAATGACCATATTTTTGTGAAAAAAAATTCTGTTTCTGTGTGTGCATAAGCAGAAATATCTGGGAGGACCTGCATCTGAACTGTTAATAAACTGTTAATAGCTGTTGACTTCTGGGGCTGGTTGAGGGGAGCCTTTTGCTTTATTTGTATACTTATTTAAGCTTGTTGCAATAACCATAAGTTATTTTATAATTTTTTAAAAAGGCTAACAGTCAAACACCTCACCTAGTCTTCGCCGGCTCCCTGGTTCTTCTTGTGCAGATCTGGCTGGGGGTGGTCAGCATAGCCCCCTGGGCAAGCTTGCCCAGGGGGCTCCGCTTCCATCTGAGCATCTTTAGGGAGGAGCTGTCTCCAGTCTCGAAAGCCCCTGCCAACCTGGAGATGAGGTGATTTCACGACACTACCCAGTTCCAGCCCGCAGACATTTTCTGAGGCTCTCTCTGTACCCAGGGGGCAGAGCTGAGGGGCATGATCCCTGACTCAAGACCCTCCTGGTCTAGAGGTAGCAGCAGACCAGTGTGCTGCAGGGACCCAGAGCACAAACTTCTGCTGGACCTGGACGACCGGGCCAGCTGCGCCTGGAGTGGGACGCGAAGGATGAGTATGGTTTCAATAGGAAGAGAAGAAGGGCCAGGGCATTCTAGGCAGTGAATGAGTGTATGAAAGCAGAGGTGTTAAGGACCAAAGGATGCTTCGCTCTCTCTGTTTGGGATCCTCATATTCCTGAATGCTCTGGTTCTCACATTGTATGCGCAGTCCTTTCACAGGAAGCCTGTGGAAAGGCTGTGTTGTGTTGCTGTTGGCCTGGATCCGGGTGTTGCTGAGAAGTGAGGGCTGAAGGCTGGGCCAAGAGTGGGACTTGGATTGGCTCCGCATGTGGGAGGCACCGTCATTTCTTGCTGGGTCTGTGCCCACACAGTAACAGCTGCTGTAGTGCTGCCTACACAGACATACGAAGTCCCCTCTGCCTCCCTATTCCCCCTACGATCTTTCCCCCACCTGCTTGTTGAGGTGCCTGAAATCCCACCACTAGCCAATGGTAGGAGTGGCTCCTACTATAGATGTAAAGAAGTAAGGGGGGCATCTCAAACCATGAACCAGTTACCCCGAGGAACACAAAAGGATACGTTTGATGGAGAAATGGAAGAGGAGACATTTCAGGAGTGTGACAGGAAGAGGGAGGGTCAAGTTGGTGAGGGAGGGGGGTTGTGCGTATTGTTGGGCAAACTCCGTGAGTCTGGCTGCCTCAATCCGGGGCCTTAGAGCCAGAGGTGGCCCTGTAGCCCAGCGCCATCCATCCCTCTTGTTGAACCAATGAGAAATAGACACCCACATGGTAGCGATGAAGGGAGCTGCCCAGCGTCACTGGTGAGTCAGGGATGGAGCCAGGGCCCACCCAGGCTTAGCAAGGTTCACCCAGGTCTCGACCCACAGCCCCACACCCATGAGATGCACACACCTCTCGCCGGCCTAGGCCTCTCCTGCGCCCGTGAGATGCGCACACCTCTCGCCAGCCTAGGCTTCTCCTGGGACCTCCTGGATTCCTTATCTGCATCTCCCTTCTCCCAGAGGCAGGAACTGAGCTGCTGGGACCCAGGACCTGGTTCCTGGTTTGGAGACCTGGCAGCTTGGTCAGGGAGGGGCTTCAGCCTGGGGTTGGCAGTGGGTGGAGGAAGCATGCTCAGGGGCTCAGCCTGCAGGGAGTGAGGGGCAAAAAGCCCCTTTGTTGGGGGGGAAAAAAAAAAAGAAATTTCAAAATTCCCAAACCACTCCAGGCCCCAGGGCTGTCTAGTGCCGTGGAATCAGGGGACCCCTTTGGGCCATCATTCCTGATGCCCTCACTTACCTTTAACTCCCAGTGGCTCCAGCGGCTGCCCAGTGGCTTTGTTCCTGCTGTGGCTGTTGCCAGCGAGGAGGGTCCCAGGTGTGGGAAGGCACGGACTGGCTGTGTTCTGAAGGAGCGGCCACTGGGGTCCAGGCCGAGCGGCCACTGGGGTCCAGGCCAGCTCTCCCTTCTCTTTGGGGAGGACAAGGGAGGGCACTCAGTTTTTGGCGCCTGGTGCTGTGGGGGCCCTGGCCATGTCAATTCTGCTTCTGCTCAGGCTCCGGGTCCCCAGGGGGTGGGAGGAGGCACCAGAATCCATGAAAAGAGCTGATGGAGGCATGGGTTGGGCCTGCTATACCCTCCAGGCTGGTGTCTTCCCATCGGGGCCTCAGCTGTCTTATCTGAAATGACAGGGTTGAGATCAGTGATCTCTCAGCAGCTGTCCTGGCATTTGTGATGCTGACTAACAGGCTCAGCAAGGCTGTCTGCCCGCAGAGAGAACGTCCAGCTCTGTGACCTTTGTTCTCTCCGACTCTGAGGGTACCCCTATCCCCACTGACCTCCTTAGGTGTGGGGGCCCTTTTTCTCTGCGCACCTCCCTCCTCAGCCCTGCCTCTGCCTCCTTTCCTTGCCTGGGTGGGGGCATTCTCTCTTCCCCATGTGCTGACTGGGAACCAGGATACCTGGGTTCCCGTCTTGGCTCTACCATGTGCTATATGACCTGGAGCTAGAAGCCAGCCCTTTTTGAGCCTTAGGATTGGGCTGCAGCATTCCCCAGGCTCTGCAGCATCCGGGCTTTATCACATCCAGGCCCAACATCTCGGGGTGCTCATGGGGACCTGGTTTAGCCTCTTGAAAGGCCCCCCTCTTGTCATGATGTCAGAGTAGGAAGCCCCTTGGCCTCTAGTCCAAAGTCTCAGCTCCTCCCCTACTTCATCTAAGGGTGAGTGGGGTCATTCTGTAATAGTCAGAAATATAATGGAGTGTCAAAATTTTGAAAGAAGATAATAGACTCTTATTCTGATCCAGGGTTAAAAGAAATACAACAATTCTATCCAGGTAAAAAGGAAAATGAGCCTATTTCAGAGTAAAAGTCTTTCCCCCTCTCCTGCTACATTTTGGAGGCTGTGCCTCCTACAGCCCCTCCCTCTTGTTTCTGCTCCGTTTCCCATCACTCCCTCTTCCCTTATGTGGTTCAGGACTCAGGGAGACTGGGGAGAATCATGGGTGTCCCCAAATAAGGACAACCATGCCCTGGTGGGCGGTGACACTTCAGCACCTTGGCCAGCACCCACCCCTTCCCGCCCCCACCTCTCTTAGCCCCCTGCATTTAAGCCTGTGGGTGGCCCTTTGCACCTGGCCTCCTGGTAGTGTTTGGGAAAGGTGAACAGAACCAGGACCCGGGCAGGAGGGGAGGAAGCCGGGAATGCTGTCCAGGTGTGAGCAGGTGAGCAGTCAGCCTCCCGGGATGGCCTCCCTGGCAGGAGGAAAGGCTGGTCTTCAGGGCCCCTGAACCAAGCTCTGTGCTGCCAAGAGACCTTATCTCTTGTTTTCTGTTCCTGGTGCCACCTCAGAGAGAAGACTCCAAAGCTAATGGTCTTGCTAGGTGCTGAGCAGGCCAAGCCTGAGAACATTAGATTTTATGGAATCCCCATCAGGGCCAGGACCTTGGCTATCAATTAATGAGATCCCTAGGCCCTCCCCAGTAAAGATGGAAAAACGGAGGCCCAGGGAGAGAGAGGGGCCTGCTCCATGCCACACAGTGCCTTCATGAATCCACTCTTGGCCCCCGGACACACCCGAGGCTTGGCTTGTTGTTGAGTCTTGACTCACCACTGCACAACCCCACGGTGGTGTAGAGCCTGGGCTATGCTCCTGCTCTGAATCCCAGAGGGATTACAGGGGGCCGCTGCCTGTCACTGAAGTGGCCCTCAAGGTCGAGAGGCATGTCCCGGAGGCCCGGTGAAGAATTAGGGTTTAGCTTTGGATGAACCTGGGTTTGATTTCCAGAGCTGCTGTGTGCTGGCTGTGGGTCCCCTGGGAAGTAATGTTTCTCCACTCACACACACTGAGATCACGATACCAACCTCATGGGCTTGTCTCCATGTTAGATAAGGCACATACATATCCCAGCATGTTGCCCGCTGACCACAAATGGGGGTCTGAATGGGGTTACTGTCATTCGATCAATTATTTCCTGCCCTGGGTGATATCTTTGCTGATCCCTCCTTCCTCCCCAAGGCTGGGCTGCCTTTGCTTTTCCTCTTCGCTTACCTGTGTGAAATGCGAGGTCCTCACTATCAGCCTGAAAACCTCAGGAATTCTCTGGACTGGTCAGACTAGACTTCCCAGTATCCCTAGTTGGGTATGCAAATTAGGCCCCTGCAGTTACTCGCAGACACTCAGCCACTGGGAGTGAGGACTGGGTAGAGGCCAGCATTACTTGGACCTGCTGCCCAGGCTGAATGGGGGAAAGGGCAGGAGGGGCTGTGGAGGGGGTGTTCCTCCCGCCCAGGCCAGATCCACTCAGCAAAAATGGAGGGATGTGGCTTTGGGGGAGTCAGAGTTTTGAGAGCATGAGGCAGGGTAGGGGAAGTTGAGGATACTCACCCAACTTCTCTGTAACGTGAGGTGCTCTCTGGCAGCCAGTCAGCCTTTCTACCTCTGGCCACAGCCCTTCCCAACCCTTGTTCATGCCCCTGTTTCTAGAATCCCAAACAAGTCAGTGACAGGGGTGGCTCCCTCTCTTCTCTCCCCACCTGCAGGGATAGGTGAAGATCTACCAGGCTAACCTCTCACTCTGCAGGTGAAGAGACTGGGGCGAGGACCTTCAGTGTAGAAGCTGGTCAGCACGGAACTAAGCTGAGGCCCAGGGCGCCTGTTTCCGGGGCTGCGCCATTGCAGGGGCCCCAGCGGCCTCTCCACGCACAGTGTGCACAGCCTGTGCGTCCACACGCAGGGCTCTGCCCAGCTCCCAGCCAGGCCGCCTCCCCCTCAGTCAGAGGTGGAACAGATCTGCTTCTACACAGAAGACCTGGGGTTCTTCTTGGCCTAGGTGGTCCCACATAAGGCCCAGAGGTTCAGAAAACTCACACACTTCCAGACGCTGGCTCTGGGAGGCAGCTGGAGTGAGAATCAGGGCCTCCCTAAGTGCATTGCCCTTTGCAACTTACTAATAAATCATGTGAGGGTGGGTTATGACCTCCATTTTTCCTGAGGGAAAACTGAGGCCCAGAGAAGTTAAGTCATTTCTCTGAAGTCACACAGTGATAAAGCCTGAATTCAAACCCAGGCTGTGGGATTTCAGAGGCCAGATTCTTGTCATTGTCTCATGAGCTCCCCTCTGCTTGCTTGCTGTCTTTTTCTTCTTTTCTTCAAGATTTATTTTATCGTTTTTGACAGAGACATAGAGAGACAGAGAGAAGGGGGTGGGCCCAGAGCAGTCTCCATAATTGTACGTCGTCAGTTTTTGACATGGTTTTGTTTCACACAGGTGGGCGGGGGCCGCGCAGGGTGGGAACCAGGTTGGGGGCGTCTGGCTTGGGAGGCACATCCCCTCAAGCTGAGGCTGAACTGAGGGGTGAAAATCGAATTGGGGACCTCTCACATGGGAAGCGCACCCCAGTTCAGCATATAGGTCTGCACGGGCTGAGGCCGGGACTCGATTCTCGGACCCTGAGGCTACACAGCAAGTACTTAACCTGCTGAGCCATCCCAGGTTCCCCCCTCTGCTTTCAAGGTTACCACCACCCCCTCCTCCAGGCAAAGACTGCTGGTCTCCCCTGGCTAGTAGGTGTGATATGAATGCTGGCTTTAGAACCCAGTTCTAACCCAAGTTCCATCACTTACTAGTGTGGGACATGGGACTAGGCAAGTCACATCCTCTTTCTGAATCTCATTTTTCCACTTCTGTAAAATGGGAGTAATACTTTCTCCTCACTAGGGTGCTTTGTGGAGTAGCCATGCTAATGTATGTATGCTGCCTGAAATAGAATAGAGGGGGCCTTTTTGTTTGTCAGAATGCATGAAACTGACCACTGATATCCTGTAACTTTAATTTAATAAAAATTCACCATAACTCACAAAAATGGGCAACATTTAAAATAAAAATACTGCTGGAAGACAGCCCAGATTCTGGTACATGAAGGGATGGGGTGAGATGGAGGAGTCCTCCTGCCCAAGGGAGGCCCCAGTGGGCAGCAGCTGTGAGGTGGGAGCCCCCCAAGTTCAGCTAGTCCTGGCTCCTTTGGGATGGGTGTGGTCACGGACTCCAAGTGCAGAATCTAGGTCCCAGGACTAGAAAGGAAAGCTGTGGCTGGAGAGACATTGCAGCTCGGTCTGGAAGGCTCATCCCTCAGCCCCCATCCCTGGGCAGGGACAGAGCCACAGAGAAGGACATCTGGAGGCTGCGCTGCTCTAAAGCCAAGGGCTGGAGGTAGACGCCACTGAAAAAACCACAGATGGGCTTGTTCAACATCCATTCTAACGTCCTTCTAGTGGGCCTTTTCGTATGGCTGAGGCTGAAAAGAAAACTACATTTCCCAGACTCCCTTGTGGCCAAGGTTCTGGGTCTGATTTACACTTCCCCAAAACAGAATTCCTCCTAGAGATTTGGATTTGGGAACTGAATGGTGTGGGAGAGGCAGGCCTCAGGACATGCATTCGCTGGCAGGGAGAGTAGCAGTCGGTGGCTTCCTGCACACGAACAGGAGCAATGTTCCTGGCCAGGACAGACTCGGTGAATCTGGCAGCTGGGAGCTGTTTCTGGAAATTCAGCAAAGTGTCTGCTCCTCCAGCCCTTCCGATGATTTTGCGAAACCATCAGAGACCTGTTCATAAATCCTATCTAATTAAACTACCTAAAACAGCTCTTGTTTTCTACAACAGGATCTTAATACAGATGTCAAGCCTGATGAGCAGTCCCGGCCAGCAGCCCATCCAGTACTCAGGTCCTGACTAAAACAACTGCTCCCTGCAGCCTCCCCATGCCCCAGCCTGGTCACGGAGGCCTGGCTGGACCCTTGTCCACGCTGCTGGGGACCTCCATCATCCAATTATGCTCGTCTTACAGCTGCCTTTAGGGTACTGGGCTCTGAATCAGCCTCGGTGGGTGCCATCATCCCTTTAGACCTGGGGGCAGGTAAGTGGTGGCACAGTAACTAACATGGGCTCAACCACTAGGGTCCTCCCACAGGTCACAGTGTCACCCACCTGCAGAGAGGTGGGAAAGTGGGACCCATAATGCTCTTGGCCTAGAGGTGGAAGGAGAGGATGGGTCTCAGGCCACCCTGGGACGAGCTACTGCCTGTGTCCACTGTGGGCTGGGGTCAAAGGTAAAATGGCCCATCCCTAGCTTGGTCAGGGGCAAGTCTTGGGCCTGGGGGCATAAGAGGGTTCTGTGTGTCGTTTGAGCTGCCAATTGCTGGTGACAACACTCTGACACCATCTGAGGTCAGAGCCTGTGGGCAGGAGGGAGACATCGGAGACAGTCCCCTGCCCCTGGAAGGATGCGGAGGGATGAGGTTGGGCAGGGGCTGCGCTGAGGAGAAGACATGTCATATCCTTGAACCAAAGCTGGGTCCCCATCAAGGTCAGAGCTACGAAACATCAACGCTGGAAGAGTTTTTAGGAATCATGGAGCACAATCTCCACTTTACAGACAAGGAAAGGGAGGCTGGAGGTTAAACCCCTGGCCTGAGAGGCAGGTGGCAGAGCTGGGCCGCGGTCAGGGCCCCGGTCGCCGGGAGAGCGCCCTCGCTGGCGGTCAGGGTCGGCCTGCGCTCTCCCTCCTCACATCAGATGCGGACGGTGTTGATCCGCAGGGGCTGCACGTTCTTGCCGTTGGCGTGGCTCTGCCCGGGGCTGAAGTAGGAGCAGAGCTTGCCAGGAAACTTCTCGCGGAAGGTGTAGAGCCACGACATGTCGTCGGCGTTGTAGAAGATGAGCAGGCCTTGGTCGTAGTCCAGGAAGACGCCCACCTTGTCCAGCTTGTCGCGGACGTTGAGCCGCGTCCAGGGCTCGGTGCAGGCGCTGTACTGGTTGCCGTCGTGCATGACGATGCAGTAGAAGCCGCGGCTGGGCTGGATCTGGATGCTGCCCTTGCGGCTGGCGGCCTCGTGGGCCAGCCCGATCACCCACTGGGTCTTCTCCGCCACCACCACCTCCCAGTAGTGGACGCCCCCGCTGAAGGCCTCGGAGCCCAGCACTGACACCTCCACGTCGAAGCGCTTCGGGGAGTCCTGCAGCGGCTGTGGGTGCAGGTTGCCATAGGCCACGATGGTGCAGTCGTCCGATAGGATGAGACGCTGGTGGGCAGTGCCTGGGTCCAGGGTCAGGGCAGCCGGCACTGCAGCGGACGGAAGAGGGAGGGAAAGTGAGTGGAGAGGAAGCTGGGGACTGGTTCTGCAGTGGCTCCCTGCAGGGTGGGTTCTGGTGGGTCCCCAGGAGGCTGTGTGGTGCCGAATACAAGCCTGCTCTCTCTGGGCCTCAGCTTCCATTTTGTAAAATGGAAGGGTGATGGCTAAGGTCCTTCCAGATCTAAAGTTGGCTGCAGGGGAGCAGGAGCTGGGGCCGCCTGTGGACTTAGGATGGTCCCGGCAAAGCACATAGTGGGCACTCCCACACAAGTTTGTTGAATAAACCAGAATGAGGTCCAGAATGAGGTAATGTCAGAGCTGGAAGGAGCTTCAAGATTATCCAGGGGCCAGGTAATCTCCCGAGGGGTAATTTGTGGGGGTGTTAGATGGGATCCAGGGATGCTAAATGCCCTGAATAAAATGCACAGGGAAGTCAAAGGCCACCCCCCACCCCCTCATAATTTTCAAATGTTCAACCAGATACTCATGGGGATGAAATATCTTTTAAATAATGATCTGAAAATACAACGTAATTCCATTTTATGTATAAACACAACATGCTTTTTGTAGTTTCAATATAGACTGAGTATTTTGAAATACAACTGCCATGTAAACTGAGGGAGAACTGAATTTGTTTTGTTTGGAACGTCAGTGAGATTAGTTAATGTTTTTGGAAACTACATCTGTCAGAACAATGCCACTGACCAATATAAATAACCTGTTTCAGGCTGCAATTGAGACAGAATGGTGTGTTACCTGCCTGTTTTATTTTTTCTAGTGTGGGTGTGAGGGGGCATACATACTATTTTATTAATATTATAAATAATTTCCTTCTGCTTTTCCTTTCTATTTTCATCAGAGTATGTATATATGTACACACACACACACACACATATATACTTGAAATTGTTAAAAGATCATTCTATCTTTCAGATATTACAATTTATTTGTTATGAGTAGATGATGGGTCTGAAAAGGCTGAATAATCACTGATTCTAGACCAACTCTCCCATTTGACAGACAGGAAACACAGGTGAGCCAGGACTAATCAAGGCCGCGTGCACCCAGCGCCAACCTTCTGTCAGCCTGCCCGCCCTGACCACCCTCCCTTCTGTCAGCCTGCCCACCCTGCCCACCCTCCCTTCTGTCAGCCTGCCTGCCCTGACCACCCTCTGCTGCATCAGGCTTGTAGTCACCCCTCACAGAGCTCAGTCCCAGGGCTCATCTCTGGGAAGCCTTCCTGGCTGCCCAGCAGGCGTACTCAGGCTTCTCTGAGATTCTTGACCTTTGTGCCCTCTCCCAATACAGGGAGCAGTGTTCTGTGCACACATCCTCCAGGAGGGCAAGGACCGTGAACTCTCCCGTGTGCGTCCAGCGCATGAAAAGGCTCATGCGTCACGCTGACCCGGCTTGTGTGGCTCTCTGGGCAGGCAGTGTGGGCTGGGGCACCTGGCTCTGGGCTGGCTCTGTCTCATGAACTCTTGTCAAGGTCTCTGTTGCTGTTGCCTCCCTAAGGCTGATGCCTAGCCAGAAGAAGGAGGAACCTGGAAAAGGCCCTCCTTAGCCTGGACGACGACTTCCAGGCCAGAGCCAGACAGAGGGGAGGAAAGACAGGAGGAAGGAATCCTGTTCCCAGGTCCTTGGAATGCAGGAAGGACTTCATGCTGCTCTCTGGCGTTTTCCTTATCGGTGCAGCAGGGACATGGGTACATATGGCTGGAGCACGGCCCCTACTTCAGTCACCTCTGTTGGCTGTGTACATGCATGGAAATAAAATGTCTCAAGAATGGCGACTGTCCCCAATAGGGAGCCACCACCAGCCCCTGAACTGTGCTTCTGTCCATCTGTCGACTAACAAAGCTGACCATTGTCGTATCAAACTCCTCCCATAAACTGTCAGGAGTAAATCTAGTTGTGCATTTTACACTCTCCTTTCCTGTTCTTAGAACTCAGAGGGCCACATGGAAACAATCAGCCCTGTGAGGAAAGGGGTCAATGGAAACACCATTCCCTACTGGGGACATTGAAGAGGAAGAGCCATGAGAAGGATTCAGAGAATGAAAGTGCTACCCTGCCATCTGACTGGTCACAGTTCAGCCTGTCGGAACCAGAAGGCTCCTGCCATGTGGAATGTAGGAATTCCCACCGTGGGGTCAGGAGGCAAGCGGTGGAGGGGGTGTAGGAAGTGTGTATGGTGGGGGGAGCTAGGGAGAGAGGAATCTAATCAAACACAGATGGGGCCGCTCCTACGGGCCATGCAATGTGGGTCCATGGCAGAGGGGCAGGGCAGGCACAATGCTGAGGTACGGGCAGCAGTTCTGGGCCTTATCTAAGCTGCCCAGGATGATTCAAGGAGACCAGCCACAGGCAGAAATTGTGGCTCAGGTCAGAAGGATGGGGGGAACGGAGAGGGGGGAACACTAGCACATGAGCAGAAAGGCTCAGCCCCAGACTCTAAGCCAATGTAGGGCAACATGGGCCACTTCTGGTGCCCCTGCGAGTGGGGAAAGTGCTCGAGGAGGCAACCAAGTGGGCTCTCAGTCGTGCTGAGATGGCTGAGGGAGGTGAGCCTACAGGGAGGAAATCCTGCAGAGAAGCCCAGGGTGCTGGATAAGGGAAGGGCCTCATTGGGTGGATGAGAGGGGCATGCTGTTCATTGGCCGGTGCTGGCAGTGGAGGTGGGGCTAGAGGATGGGGCCTGGCATCGTAGCAGGACTCTTAGTTGGTTTTTACACCCCAAAGGGTAAGCTGAGGGCCGTCTCAGAGCCTTTCACGTCATTGCAAACAGAGGGTCCTGTCTTCTGGGTCTCCCTTCCACCCTCCCTGAGACAAGGGCTGGCAGGAATAACAGCCTTGAGGTCAGAAAGAGACCCAGAAGAAGTGGCAATACCTTTTCCTCTCAGGGAAGTTAGGCAATCCCTCTACCCATCCTCTATTTATCCTCAGGACAGGTGACAGACGGGCTCACTGTTTTACAGGTCAGAGCTCTTTGCTTGGTCCCAAGACACTGTTTTATGAAAAAAGGCAGGCAGCCCCTCTGGTCTCCTGGCGGGTTTTCCATCCATCTACGCCTCTCTGAGAACCTCGAGGTCAAAAGGCATTTGGGGGTGGGGGTGGGGGAGCCGGGATGGCTCAGCAGTTTAAGAGCCCGCTTTGCAGCCCTAAGACCAGGGATCGAATCCTGACCCTGGCCTGTGTGGACCCATATGCTAAGCTGGGGTGTGCTTCCCATGCGGGACCCCCTCCTCCCCCAGGTTCAGCCCTTGGCTTGTGGGGGCATGCTTCCCTTGCGGGAGGCCTCCAGCCTAGTTCCCACCCTGCACAGCCCCCGCCCACCTGTGGGGAATGAAACAAGGTCTAAGAATTGATGACGTATACGTAGCTACGGAGAGTGCTCTGGGCCCTGTCCCTTCTCTCTGTCTCTGTCAAAACAATAAAAATATTTTTAAAAAATGGACATTTGGGGAGGAGCATGGACTGCAGACGGCCTAGGAAATGTGTCCAGCCTATCATGAACCGCACACTGCAGTGGCCCCAGCCGCAGAGAAACCCCACAGCCAGCACCGTCCCTTGGCAGCAAGTGGCGTGTTCCTTTGTTCTCAAGGACGGTGGCTTTGAGCCTGCAAAGGCCTGACAGGACAGGAGACACCTCAGCTCTTTCCTCTGGCCAGGCCTTAAAAAAAGCAGGTCCCTTAGCCTCGGCCCCCTACTCAGGTCACCAGCTGCACAGTACCGCATTCAAAACACATTTCACACCCATTAGCTGATGGGAGTACCACAACAGCCTCAGGAGCACAAATCACTGCACCCATTTTTCAGAAGAGAAAACTGAGGCTCCAAGGAGATGTCTCTGAGTGAAGTGGCTTCCTCAAATTCCCACATGGGCTGGAAGTAGAGTTGTGACTTCAGCTAAGGTCTTTTCACACATGTTCTTTCCTTTACGTGGCCCCAGCAAGCCTAAGGCACCACCTGATAGTCATAATAACAAACAGGGATCAAGCACTTACTAAGTTCCGGGATTATGATCACAAATAAATAATTTGATGTAATTCTCACATCTACCCTGGGGAATAAAGCACACCTTTCCAATCCCTCCATTTTATAGATGAAGAAACAGGCTCAGAGAGGGCAGCAATTTGCCCTGGTCACACAGCTAGGTAGGCAGTGAGCATGCGGGAGCTCAGAATATTGGATTCAGATAAGCAGGGGGAGAAGAGAGTAGCCCAGGAGAGGGAGGTGGTCCGAGCAAAGGGAGCAGCATCTGGTGTCCTTACGGCCACTGGCCTGGCTAGGGAGGAATTCTGTGCCTGGGAGCTGGGGCAGTCGGGTCAGACAGGTGGCGGAGGGTTTCCAGTGTCAGCTGAGAGATGGGACAGGGCTGTGGGTGGTTGTGGAGAGTGACGTTTCCAGAGCAGGGGAGTGGCAGGTGCTAGGAGTTCAGTAATCCAATAGGAAGTCTGAGCTGAGAGGGGGGCAGGCAGGAAGCTGCTAGAATCCTGAGCGAGGTCTGGGGATAGGGGAGGGTTTCTGCCCCACCCAGCTGGACATAAAGGCTGTTAGAGGAGCCACAGTGACTTCATAGGCCCTACAGACAAAAGAAGGGTCCTGGCTAACCAGGTCACTGTTCTCTGAACTCCCCAGGGGCCTTTGTCCCTGGCAGGACATGCAGGGCATATGCTACTGCGCCCTCAGCCTCTCCCAAAGGCAGCTTTCTCTGGGGCACTGGTTCTCAACTGGGGTGATTTGCCTCGCAAGGGACGTTGGGCAATGTCTGGAGACATTTTTGGTTGTCACACTTGGGGGTATAGAGTGCCACCTAGTTGTGTAGAGATCAGGGATGCTGCTAAGTATACTACCATGCACAGGACAGCCCCCCACAACAAGGAAATATCCGGCCCCAAATGTCAGTAGTGCTGAGGCTGAGAAACTGGGTCAAGCAGCAAGTTTCCACATCCATGTGCTCACTTGTAAGGGAGTCGAGAAGGGAGCATTAGCATCCCTACTTTACAGAGGAAACAGGTTCAGAGGAGGAAGTAGCTTGTGCAAGAATGTGCAGCAAGTTCCTCCAGTCAACCAATATTTACTGAGCACCTACTTTCTCCCAGGCACTATTCCAATAGCAGAATTGAGACTGAGACTCATTCATTTCTTCATTCATTCATCAGCAAACCTTTACTGTGCTGGCTGCTGAGAAAATATGTAGTAATGAATCAGATGCCAGGATGTTCTGACTGAGACCCCACAGAGCTTACAGTCTAGTGAGAGAGATAGCCACATTGACATTGACAAAACAGTGAGGCCAGGAAAACCCAGGGCTACCTGCAGAAATCCAGGAAGGCTTCCCAGAGGAGGTGTTTATAAACTTAAGACGCCAAGGAGGTAACGGTGTGTCACCCAAGGCCTTCAGTCACCTGTGCAGGACTCTGCCCAGCATTCACACCCTCAGTGATTGGCCTCAGCCCCCTCCATCCCGATGGGGAAGAGCCGTCATGACCCTGCCCTCCCCACTGCCTTTGCCTACGTAGTTCCTAGTTCCCAGTACCGGGGGGTTGTCTGGAAGCTCCTCCAGCCTCCACTCTTCCCTGAGTGGCAAAGCACTCGCTTTCAGAACCCAGTTGTCATCATCTATCTGTTCAGTAATGTTCCGCCTCCCCAGGTTGCTCTCCTGCCCCATCTAGGGCCTCCTGCTGCCCTCTCTGGGCTCCTGCAGCACTGTGTAAGTCACTTGCCATGACCCTTGTCCCACAGGACTGTCAGCATCTATTTGTCCATCTGTCTCTTCTGACCCCTGAAAGTGCCTTGAGGGACTTTCAATATTTGTAGATCAAAAGAATGAGTCCATGGTGATTGCCTGAGGGAAGGGGGAGGAGGGAGGGAGAGAGGGAGGGGAGGTGGGAGAGGGCACCAGCATTATGGACACACTCAATGGTTTGGTGTTTACCTGGAGAGGGGTGAGGAGGGGGGAGGGAGAGTTGTGGGGGGAGGGGGGAGTGGACACCAGATATATTGGGTTGGAGGGGGACCTGATGCTGGGAGCTGGGCACATAATGCGATGCATGGGTGATGTGATGTGGAGTTGTACATTGGGAAACTATCTAATTGTTACCAACCAATGTCACCCCATTAAATTTAACAATAAAATATAATAATATTAAAAAACAAAAACAAAAACAAAAACACCTCATGGAAAAAAACAAACAAACAAACAAATAAAAGAATGAGTCCAGGCAGGTGGAAAGAGCTCTGACTACTGTGTGACCCAGTGAGCCTCTCTGAGCCTCAGTCTCCCCAGCAGCCTTCCAGGGTTGGCATGAGTCCAGAGAACAGCTGGTTAGTTCAGTGGGTAAGGACACAGGCTCTGAGGTCTGACAGATCTGGGTTTAATTAAGTCCTGGCTGTAGGGGAAGCTGGGATGGCTCAGCGGGTTAAGTGCTCGCTTTGCAGCCCCGGAGCCTAAGGATCGAATCCCAGGCCCGGCCGAGGCGGATCCATATGCTGAACGGGGGTGTGCCCCCAGTTCAGTTCTTGCCGGGGCCTATGTGGGAGGCTCCCGGCCCAGTTCCTGCCCTGCGCAGCCCCGCGCCCACCTGTGGAGTGAAACTATATGGAAAACTAATGCTGTCAACTATGGAGACTGCTCTGGGCCCTCCCCCTTCTCTCTCTCTCTCTCTCTCTCTGTCTGTATCTCTCCTCTCTGTCAAAAAACAATAAATATAAATCTTCAAATCCTGGCTGTACCATTTATAGGTTGTGACCATGGACAAGTTCCTAACAGATCTATGCCCCAGTTTCCTCATCTGAAAAAATGAGAATAACAGTGCCTGGGTCTCAGGGTATATTCCCCTCTATATCCTAGTCTCACCTTTAAAGGACATCGTGCCTGACTCAGGAACACACAAGGTCCCATGTTGCCAGTAGGCTGGAATCTGATGCCCTTGTTGTATGATTTCAGGAAGGCATTGAACTCCTAGTCCCTGGGTCTACTAACTATGGAAACCTGTTCAGACTTTCTCCTCTCTCAGCAAACCTCCCATTGCCTCCTCTTGTCCATCCTTATCTTTGCTGATGAGCTTGCTTCCTACCTTGATGGGAAAGGTGAAGCCATCAGCAGAGAATCCCGCAAGCCTCCACCACTGCCCTCACTGCCCATTACTCGACCTCTGAGCTCCCAGCAGTGGCAGCAGCAGACCCCGCTCCTGGCCTGTCACTCCAGCAACTCTTTCCTTCACACTCCCTTCAGCCTTCTTCTTCTGGGTCCTTCCCATCACCCCACAAATAGGCAGTAATTTCTTGTTTACACAAACAGCCACTACCACATTCTGTCTCCTTCCCTTAAATAAAACTCCTTGGAAGCATCGTCTTGTGCTGTTTCCGCTTCCTCTCCTCCCATTCTCACTTGTTTATTAAGATTTATTTTATTGTTTTTGATAGAGACAGAGAGAAGGGGAGGGCCCAGAGCAGTCTCCATAGTTGTACGTATCAGTTTTCAACATGGTTTCATTCCACACAGGTGGGCAGGGGCCACACAGGGTGGGAACTGGGCTGGGGGCCTCCGCATGGGAAGCGCACCCCAGTTCAGCACATGGATCCTCATGGGCCAGGGCCAGGATCTGATTCTCGGTCCCCAGGGCTGCAAAGTGAGTGCTTTACCCACTGAGCCATCCCAGCTTCCCCCCATTCTCCCTTGGTCGCCTCCAATCGGGCTTTTGCCCCATCACTCCACCAAAACAGCTCTTGTCAGTCACCAAAGACCTCCATGTTGCTAGACTGGAGAACAGTCAGTTCTGGGCTCTCCCACACCTGACACGGCAGCCTGTGCCACCACTGGTCACTCTCTCCCCCTGGAACCACTTTCTCCACTGGGCCTTCAGGACATCCCAGCTTCCCTTCTACTTCTGTGGCTGCGTCCTCTCAGTCTCCTTGGCTGAGTGCCCCGCTCCTGTCCCTGACTTCTAGGAGTTCCCCAAGTCTCCAAATGTTAGCGTGGTCCACTATCTCTCCCATCTGCTCTCACTTCCTAGGCGATCTCATCCAGGCTCATTCAGTACTGTCCCTGTGCTGTAACACCAGCCCCGACATTTCTCCTACACTGCACACTTATCATTCCAACTGCCTTCTCCACACGAGCACTGAGACATGTAATTGGCATCGCAAACCTCACACGCTCACAACTCCTTCCTTCTGGTCACCTTGCCAAAATCACTGTAGTCTTCCTTGTCTTTTTCCTGTCACACCTGAGATCCAATCTATTAGCAAATCCTATGGGCTCTCTCCCTTCAGAATATATCCTAGGGTGGGGGTGGCAAACCTATGGCATGTGTGCCCAAAGTGGCACGTGGAGCAATCATTTCGGCACATGGAATTATTGTTTTTGTTATAACAACATCCTATGCCTCTTATAGACATAAAAATAATCGATACCTCTATCTCACTCGATGGGTTGGCACGCGAGTTGAGCGAGTATACTCTTTTTTTTTTTTTATAATCATTTATTATTTTTATTTATTTATTTATTTATTTTTGACAGAGAGAGAGAGAGAGAGAGAGAGAGAGATACAGAGACAGAGGCAGAGAGAGAACTGAACTGGGGAGCTCCCAGTTCAGCATATGGGTCCGCACGGGCCAGAGCCGGGATTCAATCCTCGGTCCCCGGCTTTGCAAAGTGAGCGCTTAACCCACTGAGCCATCCCGGCTTTCCCAACGAGTATACTCTTATTTCATAACCTTTGGCACTCAGTCGCCAAAAGGTTCGCCACCCCTGTCCTAGGGGAAGCCGGGATGGCTCAGTGGGTTAGGCGCTCACTTTGCAGCCTTGGGGACCGAGGATCGAATCCCGGCCCCGGCCCGTGCGGACCCATATGCTGAACTGGGGAGCTCCCCCAGTTCAGTTCTCACGGGGGCGAGACCCTGGCCCAGTTCCTGCCCTGTGCAGCCCCTTGCCCACCTGTGGAATGAAACTATGTGGAAAAACCAATGATGGGCAACTATGGAGACTGTTCTGGGCCCTCCCCCTTCTCTCTGTCTCTGTATCTCTCTCTCTCTCTGTCAAAAACAATAAATAAATCTTAAAAAAGAAAAAGAATATATCCTAAAGCGGATCACTCCTCACCCCCTCTCCTGCCACCACCCTGCTTCAGGTCACCACCATCTCTCACCTGGACTGCCGTAGTTGCCGCCTTACATTTCCCAGCCTCCACCCTTTACCCGCTGCCGTCTTTTCTCACCCTAGCAGCCAGAGGCACCTTAAAAAACTTAAGCCAGATCATGTCACTTCATCTCCCCCCCTATCCTCCAATGGCTCCCATCTCACTCAGCATAAAATTTAAAGTTCTCACACTGTCCTGCCTCTAAGCCCTCATGGTCAGCCACTTGCTACCCCGCCGACCACCTCACTTTAACGCCCCCTCTCACTCACGCCATTCCGGCCACCCCAGCTTCCTAACTGTTCCGTGAACATGCCAGGCTTGTTCCTCCTCAGGGCCTTTGCACTTGCGATTCCTACTGCCAGGAACACTGTTCCCTTGAATGTCTACGCGGCTCCCTCTCCCTCTCCCTCAGATCTTTCCTCCCACACCTCCTCAGTGAGGCCTTCTCACTGGATCCCCTACCTAAGGTCTCTATCCTAGAGATCCCGTCCTGATTCTTTGCAATTCTCTAGTGAATTATGTATTTTGCTCATTTGCTTCTGTTTTCTTTCTCTCTTATACCCTAGGATATGAGATTCACAGGGGCAGGGATTTTTGTCTGTTTCCTCTAGAGCAGTGCCTGGTGGGAAGTATACTGTACTTAACAGAATCAATGACTGAACGTCCCAGGGCCTTGGTCCCAGAACCTCATCTAGAGAATAGGATTCATTGAGCTGAGTGAGTGTTCAGGTGCCCAGCACAGGCCCTGGAACAACAGTAAGTGTTCAGCAAGGCACTCCTGTTACCCTCACCCTGCTCCCATGCCGCGTGCTGAGAAGGGGGCCGGGCTGGGGTCTGACCCAGTAGCCTGAGCCCATGATAATCCTTGCTCTTTCCCTGGGCTCTCTTGGTGAGTGGCAGGCAGGGCCTTACCTGGTTGGATGTCCTGGAACAGGGACTTCCAGATGGTGTACTGCAGGGGGCCTGTGTACTTGGAGGTTGGGAAGTCTTCGTATGTCAGATTGGTCTCATGGATCTTTCCTTTGAGCCTGGAAGGAGAGTGGGAGAGCAGGTTGCACTGGGGGCTGGATTCCTGTCCCGACGCTGGGGCCCTGTAGCCACCTTCAGGGCAGCTGACATAGGGTGAGGTCATGCATAGGAAGCTGGCCGGACTCAGATTCAGGTGCCTGCTTGTCCCACTTCCTACCTCTCTAGCTATTAGCCTCAGTTTCCTCACCTTTAAAACAGGTACATGATAGCACCTGCCTTCTAGGTTGTGAGGATTACATGGCATAACATATATAGACTGCTTAGCACAGTGCTTGGCTCACGGTCAACAAACTAATAATTAAGTGTTGTTATTATTAAAGGTGGCTACGGGACCAGAGAGACCTGGGCTTGAATCCTGGCTCCTCCACATGCCAGATGGCCAATTGATTTAGCTTCTCTGTGCCTCAGTTTCTATATGTATGAAATGGGGCTGATGGTGGTAACTACCTTCAAGGGGGCTCATAGGGTTTTAATAGTATAAATATTATTTATTATATATAATATCCATGTTATAAATATATAAACTTATAACATATACAATATATTATAACATGAATAATACACCATATTATGTATCTAGCAAGACATAAAGCCCTAGCCCAGGCCTTGGGACACAGCAGCTGTTCCATACATTTGATGATGTGAGTGAATGAATTCTCTGCTACGCATCCCACCTGCCTCCATTCCCAGCACCCCGTGCGGTGTGGGGAAGGCTCCCGGCAGGCGGGCTCTTACCGCTCGGATAGCGAGGCCATCCCAGCCAGGAAGGTGTGCCGGTCGGTCTCAGCCAGCCGCTCCTGCAGGATCTGGGCCCCTTCCTGCACCTTGCGCAGCTGCTGGCTGTAGCGCTGGACTTTGTGCTCGATGTCGGTGAGTGTGCGAGCCGTGTCTGCCTCCAGCTCCTCCAGCATGGCCTTCTGCCGCTCCCGCAGCAGCCGGTGCAGCCGCTCGAAGGCCTCGCCGATGGTGGTGCGCAGGCTCTTGTTGGAAGACTGTGGGGACAGGCATCAGGGGTTGTCAGGGAGAACCGACGGGGCGGTCCCTGGGTGAGCGGAGGACACCGAGAGCCTCCGCAAGTTGGGAGGAAAGGGTAGGAAGGGGCATGCTTGGTGGGGCGAAAGGCGTGGCATGGCAGGGCTGCCCAGGATTCTTTTCGCCCCGTTAGGAGACAATGAGATGGTCTGGGTCAGCAATGAGGCTTGAACTAGAGGATCAGCAAAGGGACACACACGGTGTGAGACATTTAGGGTATAAGGGTGTCTCTGGTCCTGGTAACTGACGGGCTGGCTACAGGTAGAAAGGCATGAGGATGATGCCCAGATTTATGGCTTGGGGGTCAGAGGGAGGGAAGCTGGGGGGACGGGAGGAGGGCAGGGAGAAGATGCTGAGTTCAATCTGGGATACAGTGAAGTCTTTATTTTTCAAAAAATCACTCATGGGCTCAAGCAAAGATGACAAGGAAATGACATATCAGAGAGCTTTATGAACTGCAATGTGCTGGATGAAGCTTGGCGGTCACTTGCCCTGTCCCGCCACCCCTGAGACTTTCTGGCCAAGGAACAAGAGCTAGAGGTTAAGGCTATTATCAAAGGAGGATTTTCGCTGTTCTCTCAGCCCCCATGGGTATGCCAGGCCCAGGAGGTGCCCAAAAGCCTGGGTAAGGATCTCAGCTTTGGATCTTAGCTATAGCAACCTTAATTGCTTGATGTCCGTGAACCTTAGTTCTCTTATCTGTGAAAAGGGTAACACACCTTACACTGCAGGGTTATGGTGAAAATTAAGTGAGGGAATGTTCACCAAAGGCATGGCATTGTTCGAGGTGCAGAGACAGAGCCTGGTTATTTAAAGGGCATCAGTTCTAACCAGCATGTCTTAGAAGTCTTTATTGAGAGATGTCTTCTGAGCTGCAGCCTAAAGGATGAGCAGGATTGTCAGCTGGGGGTGTGAGGGGAACAGAAAGAGGGAACAGCACGCTTCGGGGCGACACAGGGCACTGAAGTGCGGCCAGGCTGAGCAGCGTGTGGGGCCTGCCTCTGCAATTTTACTTTGTGGGTTTCTGGCTGGTAGTTCACAGAGTCAGGGACCCTGCTGTGTACAGTGCCCAGGGCTCTGTGGGAGGCTCAACAAAGGCTCAATTAGGGCCAGTTCCCTCCCTGCCTTGGCTGCAGGCCTGCAGGAAGAACTGCTGGCAGGGGGCCAGCCTCCTTGCGCATGCCCACCCAGAGCGCCCGGCAGACAAAGGGGTGGAGGAGAGGCTGACTGCCTGTGGCCTCCCTGGGTCCCTCATCCAGGGAAGGCCGAGGCTTCTGCAGTGGCAGGTCGCACATGGGGAAGATGGGGCCTGCTCTCCAGAGGCCCCCAAATCCCACGGTTGCCCCTCTGGTGCCTTCTCGACCACACTCAAGCCGTTTTGGGCCCACTAGGCACCATCTATTAATTGGAAATTCTGGTTTGCTGCCTACTCTGCCCCACGCTCCTCAGGGCTTGTCCAGGCCAGCTCCTCCCCTGCTCAACCTACTTGCCCTCCCTTGTCTCTCGCTCCCCTGCTTGGAGGATGGCTCCCACATCCTCATCAACGACCCTGAATGTCTCCCGTGCTACATTCACCTTTCCACCTGCCTCCTCCAAACATAACCCTGGGATCCCACAGGCCCTCCAACTCTCTCAGTCCACAAGTCAACTCCATCCTGATGAACAAACCTGCCATCAGATGATCCTTCTAATGCAAAGTCGGTCACAGCCAAGTCTACATTTAGGAACATTTCTCAGCTCCCTGATGACTAGTAAAATGCTAAATTCCTTAGCCTGGCATTCAAAATCCCTGACTGATTCCAGCTTACCTCTCTAGTGCCATTGCACTGTAATTCCACCTGCCGAGAATGAACACATGCCCCCTCAACAAACCATTTATCCAACTGGTACATTCCTACTCACCCTGCCAGACCCAGATCAAAAGCTAGCTTCTCTGTGACACCTTCCTTAACTTTTCTGGAAGTTAAATAGTTAAATGTTCCCAGAGTATTTTGTAAATACTTCTTGATACACTGTCCCACATTTTAGGCAGCTCTCGAGCCAGTGGCCCAACCTCTCCTGGGTGGAATGATGTCTCCCTCAGCTCTGCTCTGCCTGCCCCTGTGCCCATTCCAGGGCCTGGCACAAGAGGTGAAGGTGGGAAGAGCCTTGCCCAAGATTGTTCTGCAAAGGTGGGTGCAGACTCCATCTGCTTCCTGGTGTGAGAGCCCAGCAACCCTAGACTAGAAAGGATGGGTAGGGAAAGTGGGAGCGGCAGGGAGAGGGTAGGTAGGAGCAGAACATCAGAGTGACAGCACCCCAGGAGACCCAAGTGTGTTTCTTTTTCTTTAAGATTTATTTTTTATTATTTTTGACGGAGACAGAGAGAGACAGAGAGAAGGGGGAGAGCCCAGAGCAGTCTCCATAGTTGTACATCATCAGTTTTCGACATGGTTTCATTCCACACAGGTGGGCAGGGGCTGCACAGGGTGAGAAATGGGCCATCCCGGCTTCCCCATTCAAGCGTGTTTCTTGACCTACCTGCTTTGCTGACCACAAAGCCAGAGATCTTGCTGAGGACATCCCAGGACGAGGTTGGAATATGCATTAGGCTCTGACAGAATTGGACAGTAAGCTCCCAATTGGCCACTTCCTAGCTCTATGTCTCAGCCCAATCCTTCAAGTTCTGGCACACCTTAGTTTCCTTGCTGATAAAATGGCGATAACAGTTTCTTTTTCTTTTTTAATTGTTTTTGACAGAGAGAGAGAGAGAGAGAGAGAGAGAGAGAGAGAGAGAGAGAGAGAGAGAAATACAGAGACAGAGAGAGATACAGAGAGAGAGAGAGAACTGAACTGGGGGCACTCCCCAGTTCAGCACATGGGTCCGCACGGGCTGGGGCCGGGATTCGATCCTCGGTTCCTGGGGCTGCAGAGTGAGAGCTTAACCCACTGAGCCATCCCGGCTTCCCACAGTTTCTACCTCAAAAGGTGTTTTTTATTTATGCCCGCCCCACTCCATGTGTTCTACAACTATTGACTGTGTGGGAGCCACTGTGATAGGTTCTGGAGAGTCTTGCTTTCATGGAGGTAACATTCTGTAGGGTTCAGCAAAACAGTGAATGGGAAACAATTTCTAACCGAGAAAGGTTTAGCTCAACTGGTGCGTCCCAGTGACTCTAGTTCTTTCTATACCCCTGCTTCACCCCCTTGCCTTTGGTGCCGTAGCTGGGAAAGCAGCCCTTGCCCCAGCCCACCACATCCCTGGGAACACACGGAGGCCTGGAGAAGCGGGTGATTTCAGAAAAACACCCCGCCAAGAATGCATCGCTCAGTCAGGGCTGACCAAGGAAAACAGTGGGCCGGGGGAGGGGGATCAGACGGGCCCTCAGGCGCGGCTCGTGGAGGGGCAGGCGCCGCAGGAAAGCCGAGTCAGGCACCAGGTGAAATATGACCTCCAAAGCATCCATAGGCATTTCTTGTATAAACACCCCAGTCCAGACAGGAAGCAGGGCTGGGGGACTGGAGGGGAAGGTGGCCCCCAGGACCCCCCAGAGGTAGACAGATGGACAGGAAAGCAGGGGAGGAAGAGGTCAGTGGAGAAAAACAATGGGAGCGGGGGTGGGGGAGATTGAGAAAAGAAGAGAACACTGGGGAGAAGAAACAAACCACAATATTCCTCTTTCATCCAGATAGAGGCTTCCATTTGCTTCTTTCCCTGAGAGGTGCAGAATCACCAGGCAGATAGGGAAACTGAGGCTGTGAGAAGCAAATAGGTCTGGGTCCTATGACTGCTTCTCATCTGTTGCCCGCGGGGAGTCCTGCTAAGAGGCCCTCTGGAATGTTCTCTGAATATTTGTCATGACCTCCCGGAGACCCCACAGCGGGTTGGTGGCCAAGCTAGGGCACAGATCTGGATCTCCACCAGGCCCCAGGGTGGCCTCTGGAGGCTCAGAGCATTCCTAAGGCTCTGCTCCAGCTGCTGCTAAGGAGTGAAGCCAGCCTGAAGCCACCCGAGAGCTTAGCAGTGGGGTCTGGGTCCCATGAAGATGGGGCAGAAATCAAAGCAAGCCTGGCCCAGTGAATGAGCTGTCTGTGGCGGGAACTCAGAGGACACTCTGTAGTATTGTGCTAGGATCCAGAACTTCAGAGCTGGAAGAAGCCTGGCAGAGTCCCCACTATGCAGACAGGAACACCGGGGGTCCACCAAAGTACGCAGTTTCCTTAAAGTCATACAGTGAGTTACTGGCTGGATCAGAACCCATGGCCTTCCTCTCAGGTCAAGAAGGAAGGCTTTACTTTTTCAACAAATTAAAAATTTCTAGTCAGAACTGCAGGGTTTGGCCTATTTTCCAGTCCATAATTCCATGGCGTGAGTTTAAAAAGAGAAATGATAAGAGGCTTGGGCCACAAATCAACAGGAAAGCTCCAAGGAAACATGCTCAGGGATGGCCCCTTGGAGAACAGGCATGTTTAATAACGGGGAGAGGAAAAAAAGACCCCTGCAGGAGCAGGACAGGAGAAAGGGCCGCACCTTTAACCCAGGCCCAGGCCCTAAGCCTTGTGCTCAGTCACCCTGGCATGGGTCCCGCCCCATTTACTTTTCTTTGCTGAAGTCCCAGCTTGGCCTCCACCCCCAAAGCTCCGCACCTCCACGTGGAGTTTGGGCCCCTCGAAGCCTCGCCCCCACGCAGCTGGCTCCACCCCCACGCCCAGGCCAGGTTTACCTTGGTCTCCGCCAGCTGTCTCTTGAGGAGCTGCAGGGCCTCCGTGTGCTCCCGCTCGCTGTCCTGAAGCGCCTGAAGCTGCTCCTTCAGCTCCCTCTGCAACCACACAAGGCCGAGGTGGAGGTGCAGGTCAGACCAGGCATTCCGTGGTGATGCAGAGCCCGGGCTGGGCCGAGGAGGGCGCTGGCCTTGTCCTGCCTTCTTCCAGCACCCACCTCCCATCACAGTTCAACCCCCGCCAAGTTCCAGAGAGTCTGTTCCTAAGGACCCTCCAGAGTCTGCTCCCATGTCTCCCTCTTTCATCTGGAGTTTGGCAACAGCCTCCTCTCTGACATCCTAGGAGCTACTGGTCTCCCAGTCTCCCTCGACCTCCACATAGATTCTGCTCACCCTGACCTGAGGGCTGGGGCTCCTTGCTTGGAATCCTCCGGTGGGAACCCAGGCTGTACCACCATCATCGCTAAGACTGCCTGCCAACATCCTCGTAGTGCTTCCAGCGGGCTGGGCACTGTTCTCAGCCTTTTGCTTGTATTGGGTCATTTAGCCCTCTCAGTAACATGGGGGTAGGCACTACTATGATCCCGTTTCCAATGGAGAAACTGGTACAGAGAGCTCAAGAAACTGGTCAGAAGCAAACAGCTAAGCATGTTAAGCATAGAGCCAGAATTGTAGCTCAGGTGGTCTGGTTCTGGACACCAGGATCTTGACACCAGATGGCACGTTTTCTGCAGTGAGGACACCTATGATGAACAACTCAAATCCACGATAGACAACATATCACAATAAATGACAGGATCAGTGTTATTGCTTTTTCCTTTGCCTCAGGTTCCAATATGGCCAGCACAGCACTGCTAGGGATCTTGTCTTTGCTTAAACATTAAATATTTTGTTCATCATATGTTTTTAGGCATGAATTTCATTTTTTAAATTGCATTAAATATTATTCATCCTGATTTCTGAGTTTTGGGGCACCCACTTCAATCTTGTGCCTGAAGCAAGTGACTAACTCCTTATACCCTGGCCCACCATCTTTTCCCACTCACTCTCATCCAGCCAAAGTGGCCTTTTTCTTGTTTTTCCATCACTCTGAACTCATTTCAGCTTTATGAGTTTACACTTGCTGCTTCCTCTGGTTGGCACTCCATTCTCAGATTCTCGGTGACTCCTTTCTATCATTAATGTATCCCCTCAGATACCGCCTCCTCAGAGAGGTCTTGCCTGACCACCCATGACAGGAGCATCCCTTGCACAGTCCCCACATCCTGTCTCATGGTCTTCACAGCTCCATCTGCTGCTGTCTGGGATGACCCTGCTCATTTATTTGACAGTGTGTTTATTGCTCATCTCCTCTACTAGGATGTGAGTGTCATGAGGGCAGGAATCTTGTCTGGCTTGTTCATTGTTCACTCTTCTATCCCCGGTGCTTACAATAGTGCCTAGCACTCAGTAGGGCCTCAATAATTATTTGTCAAATGAATGAATGCGGTGTGGAGGTGGGTGACCCCCAATACAGGGTCCAGCTGTCTGCTGGACTGAGTATTTAGCCCATTCATTGCATCATAGCAAGTTGTTGTCCTGTCTGTCCTTCCTCCATTCTCATACGAGCCCATGAATCCTATGTGATGCTCCCTCTCCCTGTCCCCAGCACCCATAATGGCCTGGCACTGAGCTGGAACTCAAGGAGGTCTGCTTTGTGAGTGACTATCCAGGGGAAATGTTGAGCCTCTGCGCAGGGTCTGGGCCTCCCAGTCAGCCCAGGCTGTGAGTGGTGCCAGTGAGCTGACTTACCTGTTCACGCCTCCGCCTCCTACTCACTCATTCATCTCCTCAGAGCAGGGAGGGCCCTCAGAAAACATCTAGTCTAACTCATTTTATATACTAGGTAGGCAAAATGGGAAATCATGATGAAATACTAACGGAAGAACGTGGGAAAAATTAGCATTGCTTACTATCCCTTATTCATTCCACAGATATTTATCGAGCAACTACTATGTGCCAGGCACTGTGGAAGCACTGGGGATACAGCAGAGAACAAGACAGACACAGTCTCTGCCCACAGGGATCTTCCAATCTAGTGGGGGAAGACAGATAATAAACAAGGAAAATAATAATAAAATCTTTAATTACCTATTATGGTCCATTCTCTAGAGCAAATAAGCATGGGATGAATTGAGGTAGGGTGGTCAGGGAAGGCTTCTCTTAGGAGGATGAGGAGGGATCAGCCATGATAATACGAGTTAGATAGGAAAATAGGAACAGCTTATGTTGTGAGAGTAGAGAGCTTGCACAGACACACTGGTGGGAACGCCGGTAGACATTTCAGGCCATAAGGCAACTACAAAGGTGGAAGTCACAAGGTGAAACCAGAGAAGTAGAAGGAAGAAGGAGTCCGGGTTCCTGTGGGGTGGCCGCACCACCACTGGACTCAGCGATGTGTTAGGAAGCTTGCCCTCTGGAAAAGAAGTTTAAAAAAATCCCCGATTTACAGTGTTTGCCAGGGTCCATGATGTAAATGCTCCCACCAAAGCCGGTTTCAAGCTATCAATGCGAGGTCACTGGACACGGAGCTGCGAAGAGGTTTGTCTGCATGGTCAGCTCTCAGGAACCGGTGCAAGCTGGCTCCAGCACACCAGTGCCTGGTCCTTTCCTATAGACTTGCTTTACATGGAGAAATGCACCCTCATCTAATTTCAGCTCCTCGCAGCCGGTCTCTATTACTAACAGCTGTACATCTGAGCTGTTGGAGCAGATGGATTTCATTCACCTCGAAGTGCAGAATGACAGCTCCCCAGGCCCTCCCTGATGACCTTGGGTCTGTCCAGCTTGGGACAGTCTGGCTGAGAGACAGATGTTTGAGGACATGGGCCAAGCACTACAATCCTCCCCTTTGGTGGTTCTCATGGGGCCACAAAAGAAGACCCAGCCACCCAGGCAGCTCCTCAGAGTCTCTGAGAAAAATGCCCTGGACGCCGCGTTCCCCACATTGCTCAGGGCACCCGAGGGAGTCCAACAAATTCCTTCCTGCCTCCTTGGCTGGGGAACAAGGACAGCAGGCCTGCCCCTTCCTCCTGGACCTTGGGAGCCATGGAACACTCATTTGTCCATTCCACAAACACGTGCTGAGGCCTCCTTGGGCCCTCCATGGTGCCCTCAGCAACAGGGAGAGGGGTGCGGGGACAAGTGCCAACCACGATGCCTCAGGAAGGGTGCAGAAGAGTTAAGGGGAAGACAGGGACACAGACATTAACATCGCAGTGAATGCTGGAAGTTAGGGGACCCCCATGTTTCCCATCTCAGTGAAGAGCACCCCCCCCACAGCCAGTGAAGCCAGAAATCGGGGAGTCATCCACCCACCAATCCAGTCTTCAAGTTTGCTCTGGAATTTGTTCTCTCTTCTCTACACCCTCTGTATCCCCTCCTCCTTCCCACTGTTCAGTTTTCATCACTTCTTTTCTGGACTGTGACCTCAGGCTCCTCCCTGCTCTTGAACTGGCCGAGTGCTCCACAGAGCAGCCGGAGTGATTGTTCTGAAGAACCGTGTGTCCACACTTCTCTCCCAGTGTCATCTGCAAGATTGCCGTGTTGTCTGGGAAGCAGGGCACAAAACCCCAGGATAGCGTGCAAGGCCCTCCTCCAATTTCTTCTCCAGTCTTAGTTCTTGGTCCAGACCTCACTGTCTCATACAGTAGTAGCCAGTAGCCACATGTGGGTACTTAAAATGAAATTAAAACAAAATAAAATGGAAAATCCAGTTCCTCAGTTGTACCACTTGCACATTTGAAGTGCTCAATAGACACGTGTGACTAGCGGCTCCTGTACCAGACAGTACAGGTGCACAATACAATACTTTCATTATTCCAGAAAGTTCTGTTGGACAGTGCTGCTTTAGATGCACTAAGCGTCTTGCAGTGTTGTCCTCCAGGCCTTTACACCAGGTATTCCCTCTGTCTGGAATGCTCACCCACATTTTATTCCCCTTGTTAGATTCAAACTCATCTCTCAAGATCTGAATCAAATGTCACCTCCACTGAGAATCCGTCTATCAAACTACAAACTGTCCTCAGACATTCCTGCACTTGCACCATACGGTACACAGTGCATGTTAATTCCAAAGTTACCTGTCCATCTCCCCATGAGCTTGTGGGCTCTTGAGGGGTAGGGACGGTGTCTGATAAATTTCCACACTCTCAGTGCCTAGGACAAGGCCAGGCACAGAGCGACTTGGGTAAGAGTTTGCAGAATGCATCTGCCCAGGGAAGAGGCTGGGCTGGGTCAGAGCTCACCTTTGAAAGGGTGGGAGGGGAAAGAGGGCCCCAAGGAGGCAGCTCTCCCCAGGAGGGCTACAGAGCCTGAGGGAACAGCTAAAGAGGGAAAAACAAACCCTGGAACCTACAGGGCAGGACTAGGAGGTGGCTAGAGCTCTGTCCTGACCCCTCCCGCCCCCCTCCACCCCCTTCCAGGCCCAGGATCAGACCTGGGTGAGGAGATCAACTGTGCCACACACTAGCTGTGTGACCTTGGGCATGCATCCTAACTTCTCTGTGCCCAAGTCCCTCATCTGTGAAATGGGGATAGTAATACCTTTTAGAGTTGGGAGGGTGAAATGAGATAATAGTAAGAAGTGTTTGGCATTGTAGGGCAGAGCTTGGCATACACTGAGTACTCAGGAGGCAGAGCGGTCACTATGTCCCACATGAGGTTTTTCAGTTATTCCTCCATGTCCTCTCTCCTCACTGTGCCCAGGCTCCTACCTGTCTCCTTAGGTGGCCAGGGCAGGAAGGGGCCCCAGGAACCATCTGGTCCAACCCCCCTGGATCTCTAGTATGGGAAATTAACAAAAGGGACCAACTGGCCCACAGCCACACGGATTGACAAAGGAGAACCAACCAACTGGATAATTTACTCCCAGCAGAGATCAGACAGAAACAGGAAGCTATTGATAAACTCCTAAGTGACAGAGCTAACTGCAAGGGAGGATAGTGGTGATGTCAGCACTCAGACCCAGAAGAGCTGGAGGTGGCGTGATTTGGGTTTGAATTTCATAGCTGTCATGTCACCTAATTCTCACAACAAGCTCATGAGAGTTAGGGTCTTATCACCTCCATCTCACAGAGGGAGCAGAGAGGCTCAGAGAGGTAGGTCCTAAGGTCACACAGCTTGTACAGGGTTCTGCGTGACTCCAAAATCCACGCTGGAACCCCCTCGGCCACTCTGTCTCCCACTCGATTCAATTACAGCCATCATGTCTGGTCACCCAGTCAGGCTTTGGGCCAGCCACTCCGGGGGCTGTGGACACAGTTCTTGCGTTTGAGGGGTTTGCACTGAGACAGACACGTGAAAGGTAGACTACAAAGGAGAACAAGATAAATGTAGAGGGGCACCTAGGCACGAATCCAGACGCCATGTTTGTGACACCCGCCCTCCACCTCGTTCCTGAACCTGTAAAGTATAGCTAGTAACAGCACTGGCTCTGTGGTGGTGTAAGGATCAGATAACTTTATTCACCGCCTGACACAATGCTCAGGATGTGCTCGGTCACTCTTAGCTATTGTCATAATAACAATATGTAAAGTCGGGACTCAGTTCTGGGGAGCTTCCAGGAGAGTTTATTTCTGATGGAAGACAGATGGGCAGCGTTCCTTCAAGTCCCCAGGGTGGGGCCAGAGCATTGTAGGCAGAGAGAACTGGTCGGGCAGGGCCATGCAGAGCGTGTGCAGGAAGTGGAGGGCAGTTGGGAAATGGCTGGAGCCAGGTATGTGGCAGGAATAGAGTCACAAGCGGGAAAGGCTGTGGGAATAGCTGGGGTGAGGAGGTGTGGAGGAGGCCTTGGAGGTCAGCCTGGGGGAGCTGGACTCCCCAGGAGCCCATCAGAGCTGGGGCAGGAGGGATGGGACCCATAGCTCTCCACTTGGGAGATGGGTCGAGTCAGGGCCGGTGCAGACCAAAGAACAGTCATGCAAATATGTCACCTGAGAAGCTCTGGTTTGGAGAGGCCAAGACTGAGATAGCACCTTGGGGAGGACAGAGAGCCAGGGCTCACGTGTCCTCACGGCCAGACCTCCCCTCCTGAGAAGCTGTTCCTCTCCCAGCCCAGAGCACAAAGCTGCTATGGGAAGCCATCTCCCCTTGGCTTCAGGGACCCTTCTTAGGCCCTTCACTGATCAGTGTGGCCCAGTGGAGACATGAACTCTGGCGTCAGAAAAGCCTGGGGTCAAATCTCCACCGGGTGACCTTGGGCAGATCACGTCTTCCCTTCTCAGGGCCCACCTCTCAGAGCCTTACCTGACAAATGGGGCTACGAGCCAACCACGGGGTTGTGATGAGCGTTACATGAGAAGGGCCCTGTGGAAGAGCCCAGAATGCTGCTGGCACATAGTAGGTGCGCAAGGCCCTCTGCCCGGCTCCGGGCCCCAGCACCGCTTTCTCTTCTGCTCTCTGACTCTAGGATATCAGAAACCTTAACAAGGCAAAGTGAGCTGGCCTCTCCTTTTTCCTTTCTACAATCCGTCTTTGATACCTGGAACCCTGGTGTCCCTACTTCCTTCTCCCCAGACCCCCGCGCCCCACCAGCCACCCTCAGCAGATAGGACCAGGCCAGGCTCCCCAGCATCTCCAGGATCAAGTCCAAGCTCGTTGGGTTGGGGGATGGTATACGCAGGGTCCTACTTGAGCTGGTTGAGCCTCACTTTCCCATTCTGACTGCCCTGCACGCCATAACTGGTCACCTGGACATGTGCTCACCTTCATGCCAGTCCCCGGTCAGACTCAGATAACCTGAGTGCAAGTCCCAGCTTTAGCGACATTTATGGTTGTGTGGGCTTAGACAGTTTCTGAGCCTGTTTCCTCATTTGAACAATGAAGCAATGAGACCCAACTCATGGGGCTGCTATGAGGATTGAGAGAGAACCATGCAGGGCCAGGGCCTGTTCATTCTCTCCTGGGCCCCACACAGGCCCTGGCCTCAGTATCTATAGCAGAAGTGTCGACTGAAGAAATTAAATGAATCCCTGAATCCAAAATGGAACCCCCTCCAAGTCCTCCACGTGCACCCCACGTGTCCAAGCACAGCTCAAGGTCCCAGAGGTAAATGATGCTATGAAAACATCACTGGCTGAGAGTCCTGAGAGCTGAGTTCAGGTCTAACCTTGGGCAAGTCAGTTTCCTCATCTGGAAAGTGGGAAGAGGGTGGAACTGGATGGCTTCTGAGGTCCCTCCCCATCTGGATGCTCCTTGAGGCAGTTAAGAATATTGGTGAAGAGGATGAGTTCTGAGCCAGACAGACCTGAGTCTTTTTTTTTTTTTTAAGAGTTTTTATTTTTATTATTATTATTATTTTAGTTGTTTTTGACAGAGAGAGAGAGAGAGAGAGAGAGAGAGAGAGAGAGAGAGATACAGAGACAGAGAGAGAACTGAACTGGGGGAGCTCCCAGTTCAGCATATGGGTCCGCACGGGCCGGGGCCGGGATTCGATCCTCGGTCCCCAGCGCTGCAAAGCGAGCGCTTAACCACTGCACCATCCTGGCTTCCCCCAGTCCTGAGTCTTAATCCCAGCTCTGCCTCCTACTTGCTGTGTGATCTTGGGCAAGTTACTGAACCCCTCAGCCTCAGGCTCGCCATCTGTGCAGCAGTGCTGCTTCTAGTCTGGCTCAGGGAGTAGGGAAAGGAAAAAGGGCTGTTGTGAGGATTCAATGCCCATAACAGTCCTTGGCACATAACAAGTGCCCAATAAACATTGGCCAGTGTTTTCTTAGAGTTATGATTTCTTTTGTTGTCTTCCCTAACAGATCCTTTTCTCTCTATAAAATAAATGTCTGGAGGCCCCCAACTTTAACTCTTAAGTTTCTACACTGTGGCCTGTTCTTAGCCAAGGTGTCCTGGGTGAATAGGGCATTCCTGGCTGCCCACAGATCCCTGTGAAGAGGGAAGTGGAGATGACAATGGCCAGCCCTGGGTTTGACTCGTGGCCAGCCTCGCCCCCATGGAGGCTGCTGTTTGCACATGAATCCTGCCCTCTCCTGGAAGAAGGAGCAGCACAGGCCACTTCCCAGGACACAGACGACCTGTCCACAGTACAGAATGCAGTGCCTTCGTACCTGGGGTGTCTTCGGATAGGCAGCAACTCTCTCCCTCTTTACACATTAGGCAGACAGTCTTGCTCCCACATCCATCTCCCAGATTGGGAAAGAGTGCAGAGAAGTCAGTGCCTTCCACTCAGGTGGAGGAAGTCAGAGCCAGGATTCGAACCCAGTTGCCTGACCCTGTTCTTTCCCCGTGTGGCCGCCTGGGAGCCTCCGATCACCACGCCCAGCTTGTCAGGGCTCCCATCTAAGGCTGACCCACCGCTGTCTCCCTGGGCATGAAAGGCTTGGGAAAGGCTCCAGTGGTCACATGAGGCCTGGAGGGGGTGGCTGGGCCTGAATCCGATCCCCTCTCTGGAGGTTAGGAAGCTGAGATGGGCAGAGCCGGATGCCATGCCTGACCAAGATGACATCCAGCCACCTGCCCTCTGTGCACCAGAGGGTACAGAGAGACTGTGTCCTCAGCCTGACCCTGTGCTGACTACATGAAATACAATGACAAGCAGGGTGGGTGGGGAAGACAACTACCCAGCCCTCAGAGGCAGCGCGGAGGCCCTGAGTGGCCCCGTCAGACTGGCTTCAAATCCTGCCCCTGCTGTTTACTAGCTGGGCGACTGAACAATTCACTGCATTCCTGAGCCTCTCTGCTTCCTTATCTATAAAAGGAGCAAATTACAGTACCCACTGGACAGGGTGTTATGAAGATTAAGAGAGGTGATAACAGAAAAGAGCTTAGTATTGTCTCAGGCAGTGGGCTAGGGCTCAATAAATATTGGCTGAGAAGCCCCCAAACCTGCTGAGATGGGGCTTCAGTGCTCAGCAGTGAAAAAAAAGGGAAGGCATGTGCACACACACACACACACGCGCGCGCGCATTCTCAGACACATACACTCTTTCAGACATACACGCAATCACACACTATTTACACAATTCTGTAGAACTAGAAAGCAATTCTAACCATATTTTTCTATGGGGTGGGATTATGGGGGGACTGATTTTAACTTTTACATTATATAGCTGTTTATTATGCTAATTTGGCAATCAGAAAAAATAAAGATAGTTTACAATTGTGTGCTACTCTGCCAGGCACAGTATCAGGCCCTTTTGACACAGCATCCATCCTCATCTTTACCACATCCTTCATCATGTAATAGATGAGCAGGTGGAAGCTTAGAGAAGTGAAGTAACCGGACCAAGCACACATGCGTTCTCAGTGATGATTCCAGGACACCCCCGTATTGGAACCTGGAGAGGACACAGCCATTCTGCTAGGCAGGTCAGGGAAAGCTTCACAGAGGAGGTGATATTTTAGCTGAGCCCGGAAAGTTGAAGAGGATTTCTCCAGGGTTCTCAAGCAGGGGTGATTTTGATCCCAGGGGACATGGGATGGAGTCTTGAGATGGTTTTGGTTGTCATAGCTTGGGGGTAGGGGTGCTACTGGCATCTAGTGGGTAGAGAGGGACCAGAGGTGCTGCTAAACATACACTGCATTGGATTTCCTTGCACAACAGAGACTTAGCTGGTCGTAAATGTCAACAGTGCAGAGTATGGTGTAACATACTAGAGCTGTTGTTATTTATTTAGTGCTTACCATGTGCCAAGTGCAGTACTAAGTTCTTGCAAATGGTGTCTTATTTAATCCAACCCCATTACTCCTAGGCTGTCAATGAGGGATGTGGGCTCAGAGATGGTAAGCAACTTTGCTAAGGTCACACAGCCAGACAAGGGTAGTGCCCGTGTTGCACCTGCCTAAGTACAAAGCTGAGCTCTTAACCTTTCCATTCTGCTGACTCCAAAATTTATAATAATGTCAAAGCTCCAGGCCAACTGCCAGGTGGGGTGTGAGGGGTCTCCAGTTGAGTCCAGGTACAGCCTCCTCTGGGCTCGAGGCCTTGGAGGAGGCTCCTCCCTCCCCTTCTGCCATTTCTCCATCTGTCAAGTGAAGATTGCACCAGACTATCTCCAAGGCCTGGCCAGCTCTGACTCCGCTGTTCTGCAAGAGAGGCCCAATCCCAGGCTCCAGGGGCCAGCAGCTGGGAGAGGAGGGGCTGTGATGGACAGGCTGAGCCTCATTCCAGTGCATACCTAGCTAATGAGCGCTGCTTCCTCACAAGGAGAGACAGGCAGCTGGGGGTAGGGGGTGGCTTACCTCTCCAGTGGGAAGGCATGTTTCTCTGCCATCTTCTTGCCAAGCTCAAAGGAGGCACCAAAGCCAGGCCTCCTCAGGCAAGAGAGGTGGGTCTGGGCGTTCTCCCAGCTGGGCCCATGTGTTCTCACAGGTAGAGGGAGAAGGAACAGGACTACATGCGGACCCAGTCCCTACCACGTGCCAGGCATCTCACACAGCAGATTCACCTCAGATCAGCCTCATGAAAATTCTGGTAGGAAAGAATCATCCTGACCCCAATTTACAGATGGGAGCATCAAGGCTCATACACAGTGACTTCTGAGTTACACAGATAGTGCTGAAGGCAGGTTTGGAAACAAAGTGTGACTGATCCCAGGACAGTACACGTGAGGGTAGACTGGCAGTCCTATTTTTCTTTTCACCCAAGAAGAAAAGTGTATCAATAATGTTTGGAGGAAAATAAATAAATAAATAAATTTCTCCTGCATTCCCCAGGACAAGCAAATGGACTACAAAACCCAAAACACAATAATTCTGATTTCCTGGTTTGTGGGCAGGGGAACCAAGGCTCCAAAGGCAGAGGCCTCTCCAGCAAGAAAGTCAGACGGGGGGAGGAGGGGATGAGCTGCAGGAAGGATCTGGCCCGGGGCCAGGCTGTGCTTTCTAGCCGGGATCCCCCATTGTCTGGCAGGGTGACCTTGGGTAAGTCACCTGATCTGTCTGGACCTCAGACTTCACATCTACATCGTGAAGAGGGTGGACAGAGTCCCTTCAAACTCCTACAACCTGTGCCCAGTCCTGCCAAAGGTTCTCCTCTTCCTGGCTTATGTGACTTCACAGATGGGGAGGTGGAGACACCAGTGCTCAGGAAGTCTGGGGTTGAGGGGCCGATACTCGCCTTCTGCAAGCTCCCAAGCCTCCAACCTTGCTCCCTTGCTCTGGAAGGGGGTCAGTTGTGGTTTGGGGGTGAAAGGAACAGTGAGGGGGTGATGGTGAATATGGGGCCACTTCTTCTGGGGCCAATGCTTATCTCCATGGGCATTGCTAGGTTCAGACTGACTTGCAGAGACCCATATATAAAGGGAGTGGACCCCCGACAACATGAGGCAAAGTAGTAATTTAGCTCCTGTATAAGCATCTTGAGGGCCAGAGAGCTCACTATCTCCCAAGTTAGCCCACTGCATTTTCATAAAATGTTGGAGTCACAAACCTTCAGCTTCCAAAGGCTCCACAGTCTGGGCCAGCTTAGGCCAAGGCTGGTCATCATTCATTCAGCCTTTACTGACATGTACTATTAGACATGCCTTGTGCCAGGCTTTGGGGCCACAGGCATGGTGAATAAGACATTGTCCCTGCTCTTGGGGAACTGTGTGCTAGACTGGTATGCCAAGGCCAGTGACTAGAGCTGCTGGATTTAAACGGTTTAGCTTAAGAAAAAGATTCCAGGTTCCAATAAGCTTGGGAACCATTTTACTAAACACAGTAAAATGAGTTTCTTTGCTATAAGGTTTCTCCAAGCCTTTAATATTGCAAATGTACACTGAGAATCCTCCAAGGGGTATATAGAGAATATACTCGATTTCCCAAATATAGCTGATATTGGAACACCACTTTTTAAAACATCATACTTATAACAGAAAACATTAGGGGAAATGCAGCTCTAAAGGTATTTTTCTGGCCAGTGGAGGTTGGGGAAGGCTTGTACAGAGAGGACATTTGAGGAGGGCTTTGAGAATTGACTAGGAGTTGGTTGGAGAAGAGGGAAAGGTTTAAGGGAGATCACATACAGTCCTAGGCTGATTATGCTCAGGTTACCATGCACATACTGTTTCATTTAGTCCTCAAATGTCCTGATGTGGATGACAGAGCCTAAGAGGTCATCAAAAGCCCATGGAGACTCCTAAAGTTCCACTCCCTCCCTTCTAGAATCATCTCACCTCAGGGTCTTATTTTCTAAGGAGCTGAGTCTTCAAGTCCTGACCTCACTCTCAATTCTGGTTTAAACCCAAAATGATTCTTACGGTATCTAGACTGGATCCCAGCCTTAGCCCCTCACACACCTTGCCTAGCCTTTGGCACCCAAACCCACCCTCTGAGCAGTTTGCTGACCCTAACTTAGACTCTCAGATTTAGCACAATCTAGTGCTGGTTCTGCCCCCTTGGTCCCGATGCACACTTGACTGAGCCCTGCCCCATCGGGCCTCCTTGCTTGCTGCTCAGCTTACTCCATATAGTCCTGACCCATCCTCGATGGTGGCTCTGACCCCTGTCTAACTCTGACTGTGTTCCTATCCCCAACTCTGCCTTTGTCCCCAACTCTGTCCAAAACCATTCTTATGTGGGACCTATCCCCAGGCCCACCCCCATGAACCCTGACAGTGGCCCTGCCCTTACCCTGCTCGGATTCAGCCCTGTCCCCAACCCTGCCCCAGCCAGCACCCGGTCCAGCTCTGATCTCATTTTTCCCTGCCACCCCACTCCAAACTGGTGACTTCTGCTCAACCGTGGACCTAGCCCACTTCAGGTTTGTCTCAGACCCCGCCTAAGGCCCCGCCTTGTGCTAATTCTGATTGGGCCTCGACCCTGCCGGCGGCCCCGCCCCGTGACAATTCTCCCTGAGCCCCGCCTCCTGTGCAGCCCTGACCCCGCCCCCGGAGGGCCCCACCCCCCGGCCGACAAGGCGGCGCACCTGCAACTCCTCGAAGGCGTCGTCGATGCCGGTGACCTGGTGCTGCTCGTGCAGCGCGGGCTCGTCGCAGAAGAAGCAGAGCAGCTCGCGGTCCGTGAGGCAGAAGAGCTTGACCTTGTCGTGCGCCTGGCAGAGGCGCGCGGCGCGGCGCGCATGGAGGATGGCGTCCAGCGGGAAGGCGCTGTAGCGCTCCACGATGTTGGCCAGCTTGAGGCTGGGCGCGAGCGCGGGCTCGGCGAACGTGCGCCGGCATTCGGGGCAGTCGCGGGCGCCCTGCGCCTCCTGCCGCACCCAGTGCTCGGTGATGCAGCGGCGGCAGAAGTAGTGCTCGCAGCCCAGGCTCACCGGGTCCTGGTAGATGCTCAGGCAGATGGAGCAGAGCAGCTCGTCCTTGAGGCTGCACGCCATGGCGCCGGGGGCGGAGACGGGGCCCGAGGTGCAGGCGGGCGGCTGAGAGACCGCGGCGCTGTTGGGGGCAGCACCGAAGGAAGGGTGAGGGGAGCAGGCCGGGAGAGGCAGGAGTCGGCGCTACAGGAGAAGGGTGGGGGGCTATTCGGAAGGGGGTTAGGGCGAGGAGGGGGCGTGGGGTAGACTGCACGCGATGTGAGCCCGGGAAGGTGGTCTCGAGATAGTGGGTGACCTGGAGCAATGGGTGTCGGAGGGCAGGGACTCCTGGCAAGACGGCTCTAGGGGGAAGGGAGAGTCCGAGGGGACGAGTGTTGGGAGAAGGAGATCCAGGAGGGGGACGGAGGCCTTGGGGTGGGGGTTAAAGTCCCGGGATGGGTGCGGTGGGGGGAGGGGGAGAAGCTAGGGACAGGGAAATCTGGGGGAGGGGGAAGCCAGGCGGAGCCGCTGTGCCTGGCAGAGGAGAGGAGGGTTGCGATCGCGCTCAGCTGCCGGATCCCGGCCCCAAGGCCCGGCCCGGCGCGTCCCCTTACCCGCGCCGGCTCAGCGGCCACCGCTCGGGTCCCAGCGCAGCCTCTCAACCCGGAACCAGCCGAGGCAGAGCTGCCGGCAGCTTTGACTCCCTCCCCGCCCCCGTGGGCGGGACCCAAGCGACTCCGCCCCCCAGGCGTGTAGGGGAGAGGAGGGGCGGGTCCGGACCTCCAGCCGGTGGACCCCTTCCCCGCCCCCATCTTCCACTGCCGGGGGAGGGAAACCCAGCTGTTCCTTCAGGGTTTGCACATGCAAACAGCATCCAGGTCTTGCTTCGGGTCCCTGCAGCGGGTGCGGGGCGGAGGCAGCTAGTTTGAGAGGTTGACGGGTAAAGAGGAACATCTTTTTGGATCATCAATTTAAAGATTTGGGAAAAATAATTTGTATTAAGACAAACAAGGACATGTGTAATCTGCATTGAACACAACTTTTGCACACACTATAATGATAAAATTGGAGAAATACCCTGCCTGCTGAGAGCAAGTTCGAGACCCTCATATTTCTAAATCCTGGGGCCCCGTTTCCTCATCTCTTTCTTAAGGGGTGCTGGGGGAGAAGTTTGGAAAAGTCTGTCACTGGCTAATGTCTGACCCAAGGAGCTGCCTCCACTCACAAACATTTCTGGAGTGGCATATTTGTGCATGCGTGGTGTGGGGTGGGGGTGGTGGAGCAGGGGAGCAGGAGAGAGAGTAATAGGAGACCTTGTCTTGTATGCCAGATGGAGAGATTTCTAGGCATGTGCAAAAGCACAGAGGCGTGAAAGGGGAGGGCACTTTGGGGGAAGTGCAAGTGGTTCTGTACTGTTGGGGGTGGGGTGGAGAAAGGGCGTGGGTCGGGTGGTGGGTGTTGAGGGTCATGCTAAAAGATTGCCTGAAGACATTGGGCATTCACATAGAACAGGCTGCTCTGACGTGGGTTTCACATACTCAGTATACCATCAGCAAGGTGAAGACAGGGGCCCTTTCTTGTATGTCTGCATATATGCATGTTCCTCGCTCCGTAAAGGTGTGTAGCTGAGTAACAGAACCAAAGATGTGGATTGCAGGGAGAGAGGCTGGGCCCCCGTGAGTTCATGGTTGTCATGGTGCTGACAGGTAAGACCTGAACAGAGGCCAGGACAGAGGGTAAGGAGAGAAAGCTAGGGCATAAATAGACACTGCAATTTGTCATGGCTTGGCTACAGGGTAAGAAAGGAGGAGGCGTTGAAGGTGGCTCCCCAGTTTCTGACTCCTCCAGCGATGTCTTCACGGGCGTTAAACTTTACTGGTGCGATTTAAGAAACAGCCTAAAGTTTACTCCTTTGTTGTGTGTCCTCCATTATACTGTCACCGTCCGGTGTCTCTGTCATTGCCGGAAATCAGCTGGTTGCTCATGCAGCAGCCATCCCTCACTGGGCCTCGCAGTCAGAGCCCTGACTTTGTTCAGGTGCTCCCTTTCTCCAAGTGGCCATAGGAGAGCTGAGCCCAGCCCATTCCAGGAATCAGTCCCATTTGGCCCAAGTCCATCAGGGTGGTTGCGTACTTCTTGCCAGTGATGGTTTGGGTTTGGACTAGGCTGGCCAGGTTTACCATTTTAAATGGGACTGAAATCTTAGTCTCACTGGGCTAAATTCAAGGTGTCAGTAGGGTGACCATATGTACCATTGGAAACGGGACAGTACCGTTGTTTTCTGTCCTGTTTAAATTGGTACGTCTGGTCAGCCTAGCTTAGACACAGGAGGCAGGTCTAGCCTGAAAAACCAGCAGGGAAGCCTATGGCTTCTGGAAAGGGTCTGCTCACTTTCCAAATTAGTATACCTCTTTGGTTGTGTGTGGATGGAGTTGGTGGTGATGCTTGGAACTGCAGCAGCCATCTTGTTCCCAGTTGCAGGATGCAGCCAACATGTGACCGAGTCTAGAAACATCCTAGGGAAGAGGAGCAGGTGCTCTGAGGCGGAGCCTAGACTTTTGGATATGTGACATGATCCATCTTATTACCGTACTTAAGAAAATGTAATAGCCGTGTGCAGTCACTTGGCAACCAAAAGAATCCTAAGTGATACACTGATAGGCACTCTTATTTATTTATTTATTTATTTTGTAAAGAGAGAAGCGTTGAAATTATTGAATTATTTGAAGTGAAATGAAAAAAGGCTCGTTATGAATGCAACAGTGGGCTTTATTCAACATGTAATCCATCCTCTTCTATAGCAACATAGTAGCTGAGAAAATGGCTGGTTCACTAGAGACATCAGTTTTCATCTTCTCGTGAAGCTGAGTGTGGCTTCTTGATTAAGTCCTTTCCAATAGAATGTAGATAGAAACAGTCCTTAAGGCATTTACTGATATCGACTCTGGGCAGACCTTGTGTTAGGGCAAGCTTGTCCAAGCCGCGGGCCGCATGCAGTCCAGGACGGCTTTAATGCGGCCCAACACAAATTCTTAAGCTTTCTTAAAATGTGAGATTTTTGTGTGTGTGATTTTTTTTTTAAGCTCATTAGCTATCGTTAGTGTTAGGATATTTTATATATGTTCTAAGACAAATCTTCCCATGTGGCCCAGGGAAGCCAAAAGATTGGACACCCCTGTGCTAGGGGATGGAATAAACTATAGGCCCTTATTCTCAAGGAGCTAACAGTCTAGTCTAGAAGGAAAACATTGAGCAATGCGTATTAAGCCCAGTAGGGTTATTGAGCACTCCCACATAAATTATTGGACCAGAGTCCCATAGCAATCTTAACCAGTGGATATTATCTCCATTTCATGGAAAAAGCTACTGAGGCTCTGAGAAAGGAGATGTGGTAGAAACTGCTAGTTGTCCACCAAAATGCTTCCTCTTCTTTGGCAACATGGTAGCCAGAGAAATGGCGGATCTGATAAAGACTGCACTTTCCAGCTGCTCTTGCAAATGAGTGTAGCTTTGTGACTCCTTCCAATATGATGAAAATAGAAATAGTCCTTAAGGCACTGGGCTTTTGCTCCTCCATGCTCCATCTCCTCTTCCCTTGAGTTGGAACCCTGATGTGCCAGGGACCCAGCTTCAGTAGCACTTCAAAGGGGCTGACAGAGCAAAGATAAAGAAGGAACCCGGGCTCCTGAGTGACAACATGAAGCGGAGCCACCCACCAATGTGGACTAGAGAGTGAGAAATAAACTCTCATTTTCTTTTTTTTTTTTTAAAGTTTTATTTTATTTATTTATTTTTTTTCAACTTAATGACCTTTATTAACACTTTTTTTAAATTTCAGGTGACATAGAAAAACTTATACACATACACACTTGAAACTGTTATATTAGAGGTAGAGAGTTCACTGGGTATACATTGTGTCAGAGTCATCAGGATCTGACAACTAGCTGGGACAGGTTCAGGAGAAGTGGGTGTGGATGTTTTGGGATCTAAATCAGTAGATGATGCTGTTCTGGAAAATGCATGCAGCTTTCTTGAAAAATGAACAAGTATCAGCTTGCTTTGAGCCTCTATACCTCTCACACAAAGTCAGGTTTTACATAATGTGCAGTTGCATAACCTGCTGAGAAGTAAAGAAGGGTTGCTGTTCTACAAAAGTTATTACAATTTCAAATGCTACAGTAACTCTCTGCCATGATATGTCTTCCACCTCACACCCATTGTCATCACTCTTTTTCTCCTCTATAGCATTCATTTTTCCATGATTCACAGCAGCTTCTATTATGTCTTTTTTTTTATTGTTAAATTTAATGGGGTGACATTGGTTGGTAACAATTAGATAGTTTCCCGATGTACAAGTCCACATCACATCACCCATGCATCGCATTATGTGCCCAGCTCCCAGAATCAGGTCCCCCTCCACCACCATATATCTGGTGCCCACTCCCCCCTCTTCCCACAACTCTCCCTCCCCCCTCCTCCCTCCTCTCCAGGTAAACACCAAACCATTGAGTGTGTCCATAATGCTGGTGCCCTCTCCCACCTCCCCTCCCTCTCTCCCTCCCCCTTCCTCCACTTCCCTCAGGCAATCACCATGTTATTGAGTGTGTCCATAGGTCTCTGTGTCTTTGTAACTTCCAGTTTTATATTCCACCTATATAAACTCCCATTTTCTATGCACCACCATATTTTGGGTCTCAGTTGCATCCTGTTAGCCTTCCACATACTATTCTATGTCTTTTTTGAGAAGAGGCTCTGGTACTAGTTTATGCGATTGTATAAATCTTTCCAGCTGCTAAGTTCCTCTTAATATGTAGCTCCAGCCTGTTCCAAAGTGTATAGAGTATGGTTTTCTCTGGCTGAAAGTCACAGCCTCTTTAGCCTTTCACAATACTTACCAACTTTTAGACTTTTCAGCCTTTGAGCCGTTCTGACCTTACCCCCATCTCAGTTGTTAAAGAAAATAACCACAGGCCCCAAATGGTGTCACTGATCCTAAATGCCCAATATACCAAAACCTACATTTAATACCCAATATAATTGCAGTTTCAGCTTCTCCCAAAAACATACTTTTAATCAACCAGCTGGAATTTTCTGGTCAAGCACCAGTAAGGTAATCTGTCACATAGGCCCTCTGCGTCCCCTGTAGAAAGAAGAGGCCATCTACAAAATAAAACCCTTCCCCTTTTCTTTATCCCCCAAAAAGATGTCCAGGCCCCCAGATAATCCTCTTTCTTTCACTAATAGCTCCCTTGCCCTACGCTTCTTCCTATAAAATCCTTCCGTTTTGTACAACCTGGAGCTCCTCTAGTTGCTAGATGGGATGCTGCTTGATCTGTGAATCACTTAATAAGGCCCATTAGATCTTCACACTTACTCAGTTAAATTTTGTTTTTTCTAACACAATTAAAATGCAGAATGCTACACTCAAACTGTTGGTTATATTTGTCAAATCATGGCTCTTTCTGGGTCTCTTGTTTTCCCAACCTGATTGATGGTAGTTGAAGGGTCTGTCTAAAGCCTGGAGATCCGACTGCAAAATATGCCACCCACTTCCCTTCACACTCTAAAAGGTAACATGAGGATTATTATTATTATTTTTTTTGAAAACTATCCAAAAGATATTATTGAGTAAATAAAGTAAGACCAAAACACACAGACATGAACAGACATAGTCACACACAGGTGCACAGGCATTATGTGCATAGCAAAAATCTATAGAATTGAGCAATTCTAAATGTGTTTATCCTAGGATTATGGGAGGCAGGCTTCAACTTTGACATTGTATAGCTCGTTTTATTATTTAATTTTATAATCAGAAAAAAATAAAGACAGTTGATTCTCATTATTCATTGGATTCCATATTTGCAAATTCATTGCTCCTAAAATTTACTTGTAACCCCCAAATCAGTACTTGAAGTGCTTTTGCAGCAATTTTCAGACATACACATGCACAGTGTTACAAATTTAGCTGCCCAGCATACATGTTAACAGCTGAGGTTGAATAAGGTAGCCTCTGTCCTCCTGTGTCAGCTCTCACGCTGTGAACAAGTATCCTGTTTGTGGTCTATTCAGTGTTACGTTTTTCTAATTTTGTGCTTTTTTTGTTGGTGATTTTGCTATTTAAAATGGCCCCCAACTAGACCCCTGAAGTGCTATCTAGTGTTTCTAAGCTCAAGAAGGCCGTGATGTGCCTTAGGGAGAAAATACGTGTGTTGGAGAAGCTTCATTCAGGCATAATTATAGGCTGTTGGCCACAAGTTCAATGTTAATGAACTGACAGTATCTGTTAGAATAAATAGGCTGTCTTTAAACAGAAACACATATTAAACAAAGCTGTGTATTGATTGGTTGGTGAAAATGTGGTCAGAGGCTCACAGGAGCCTAACCCTGTATTCAAGGGGTAATGATTTAGTCTTCCTTATTTTGGTCTTTGAGGCAACTTTATAGAACAGACCTACTGTGAATGAGGGTTGACTGCATTTAAAATTATTGTGTGTAACAGCATCCACCAATACCAGGTACCTTTCCATCCGGGCTCAGGCCCCCTGAAAGCGGGAGAGGCGAAAATGAAAACTGGTTGAGCCTCCAAGTGCCGGGCATCACGCGAGGTGCTTCATACTCGTTCTTTTATTTAATCCTCACAACAACCTCCAGACTTGATATTTTACTTACTGACTGCAGATGAGGAAACTGTAGCTCAGAGGGGTGACATGATTTGCAAGTCAGAGCGAGGCTTCTGCACCCCACGCTGCTGGACAAGATTCCACAGCTGTGCAGCCTGGAGCTGAGTCAGATCTGGGCTCTCAGCTCCATCCGATGGTCTTTATAAATGGTCCAGCAGGGGCCCCTTTCGCAATTCATTCCCCACCATTCCAAACCTTTGCCTGTCTCCTCAGGCACCACACACACTCCTTTCTCACGGGACCTTGCCTCCCACCCATGGAGAAAGCAGAGTCCCAGGGGAGGAGGGACTTTTCAAATTCCAGTCCCCTTCAACCTACCATTAACTTATTCATAGAAACCCCTCAAGTCCTTTGTGACATGAGGCAGAGTGTAAAATAAACACATGGATGAAGTCAATGCATTTATAACTTTATTGTTCCTTACCCACTTTCCTCTGGTCTGAAGATGCAGTGTGCCTTCCCTTAAAAACGAATCCCTCCATCTGGGCTCTGATCTAATCCCTGAAGGCTTCCTCTGGGACCCACTCCTCCAATCGTCCCCCTCTCTGTATTTTTGTCTCCTTCCTTAGCATTGGCTACTTCCCCTCAGCCTGTAAACATGCTCAAGTTTCTCGGAAAACAGCACCCCCACAGCTAAGCTCCCCCACCTTTAGCTACCACCCAATTTCTTGCCTTTCTCTAGCTGGGCCTCTTGAAAAAATCTTCTGCATACCCTCCCCTGCCTTTCATCAACCACAGCAGCCTGGCTCTGCTCCCCGCCATCCCAATGAGCTCACTAACAATCTCCTCCTTTCCAGTTAAAGATAGCTGCTGCCGAAAAACAAAATATAGAGAAACATTAAAAAGAACTTTGAAATATTCATGATTCCACCACCTAGAAAGACCTATTGTTAATGCTTGGTTTACATCCTTATTTGGCCTTGTTCACATAGTATATGTGCTTGCGTGCACACACACACAGACACATGCAATGGGGGAGGCGAAGGGGGAGGGAGGGGGAGAGGGAAAGGGAAAGGTTTTCTAAAAATAGGAATGAGTTCACAGTCTAAATCATTGCTTCTCAAAGCGTGGTCCTTGAACCACATGTGTCTTAGCATAGGTTCTTCCAAGGGCTGACCTTGAGGTAAGGACTGGAGTGAAAATAGTTGTTTATTTGGGAAGTGTAAGGAAAATTACTAGGGAGGTGGGAAAGTGACACAGGGAAGGGAGGCAGCCCCATAAGGCCACACGATTGAGCCAGGTAGCACAGAGGGCAACTGAAGGTTTCTCCTGCAAGGAAACTCTAGGAAATGGCCAAAAAGAAAAAACACAGGCTTCAGAATGATCCCACCCAAAGGGCCATGGAGCTGCGCATGTATACACCAACTTTGAATGTGGCGGTTGCTCCCCCATTCTTATGAGCTGTGATGTGTGCAGTCATCTTTCTGCAGCTCTGGGGAAAAGATCCCTCATCATGTTGCTTGCAGACGATGGCAGCTGGAAGTGTTGAGGGGTAAGGGCAGGGCTATGATAGTATTTGTTACAGTCCACCCCTTACAGCCTCTCAGATCAATTTGTATGCAACATTAAGTTTCATGTCCTGCTACTGCTTCCTTAAGGTGGTGGTCAGT
>PVKE010007792.1:0-49557 GCA_004027555.1 Craseonycteris thonglongyai
AGGCTCCCGGCCCAGTTCCTGCCCTGCGCAGCCCCGCGCCCACCTGTGGAGTGAAACTATATGGAAAACAAATGCTGTCAACTATGGAGACGGCTCTGGGCCCTCCCCCTTCTCTCTGTCTCTGTTTCTGTCAAAAATCAATAAAATAAATCTTTAAAAAAAAATCTTACATAAACTACCATTTTTAACAGTACCACACTGAATGAGAAACAATAAAAATGTTTAATGACACTGTAAATCAAAGTGGTTTTTTTTAATTGTAATGTATGCTTGGATCTGGCTCAAACGATTAATGCTGAAAGCTATTATTTAATAGTTTATGAAAATAAGACTCGAGTGGAAAAAACTGCAAACTTGGAAAAGAAAATTTAAACACTAACTTTAGGGTTAATTATCAGAAAGGCAAGGAAGTATTGGAAAAATAAAGTCTACATAGAAATGGGTATTTTCTTCAGTTGCAGTTGATACAGCTTTGGGGGAAATGCCACACGACAGCAACACTGCAGAACACAAAGCAGGAAACGCCAGATGATCAAATGTTTTTGCAAACGTGACTATTTATACTTTCTACTACTGTCACCAGAAGTACCAAAAATTATGTATGAAAAACATATTAAAGTTTAGGGTTATTCTGAATGCTGCCCTGGTTTAAGGATGATTATTAAAAATATAGGTTGTTTACCTCAACATCTAAATACTAGAAGTATCTAAGCAACAGAACTGTTCTAAAAGGGTTTTGTAAGTGGGATTATTTAAAGGATCATGCAGCTGACGTGACCCACCATGGTGCCCAGCCCAGGAGGATGATGTCCAACCCTGGCCATCACTGACCCCGTGGTGATCCAGCAACCTATATCACCTACAAATCACAACTGCAGTCACAGCCAGTAATACAGGTATTTATATGATTAGGGAGAGAACAAGTATTAAGTTCCAGTTATACAAACAGATTGCTAAAACATGTTTCAATCATGTTTTAGTTTGGCACCTAACTCCAGATATGGCACTAACCATTAAGAGCAGACAGTCTTCCTTGTACCCAGCTAAACCTTTCTGATCTTTTTTTGTTTGTTTTTGAACTGAACTGGGGGCCTCACCGCATTCGGGAAGCACACCCCAGTTCAGCACGTGGGTCCGCCTGGGCCGGAGCCGGGATTCGATCCTTGGTCCCTGGGGCTTCAAAGCCAGCGCTTAACCTGCTGAGCCATCCCAGCTTTCCCTCTGATCTTTTTAAAGATTTATTTTATTGTTTTTGGAGAGACAGAGAGAAGGGGAAGGGCCCAGAGCAGCCTCCATAGTTGTATGTCATCAGTTTTTTGACACGGTTTTGTTCCACACAGGTGGGCGGGGGCCACGCAGGGCAGGAACTGGGCTAGGGGTCTCCCGCATGAGAGGCACGCCCCAGTTCAGCATATGAGTCCACATGGGCCAGAGCTGGGATTAGATCCTTGGTCCCTGGGGCTTTGAAGAAAGCACTTAATCCACTGAGCCATCCTGGCTTCCCCCTTTTTGATCTTACTCTACATCTCAAGGTACTAAATTCAAAGCATTTGTTAAGGATTTAAGAGAATACAGACTACTAGAAAAAAGCAAATACAAAATGGTTTCTCAGTAAATAAAAATAGGAGTTCCCGGGTTTGGCACCAAAAAAAAGAAGAAAGGGAATGGGGCCACTGATGTAGGTGAGTCTCAAATTAAACTCTGTAAATTCAGTATGTGGAACCAAATATGGCAGAAAAACCTTCAATTAATGAGGCAAATGTCCCTTTTAGATGTAAATCTGATGTCACTTAGATTAATATTATAGTTTCCCTTTCTCTCTCAGGACCATATTTCTCTGTAACATCAAATTGTCCATTTAGTGGAACAAAGACAAAATAGTTCTTAGAGTTCTTAGTTAACTATATTCACACACTAATTTCATTACATAATGTATTTTTGTTCCTTGGATTTTCTAGAATCACAAGTGATACCTTCCAACTACTATTTTAAGCACAGTGGGCATACAGCTCTTCAATGCAGAAGTCATTAGTCTTGTTATGTTGGTTATACAATGTTTTTATTTCAGTTTGCTGAATGAGAAAAAATACAAAACAAACAAATGAAAAACATTTGTTTCTTCTGCAGGTCCAATTCTTCTTTATAGCATTTGTTACAGACAGCCCTGAAGTAGCTGAAATATTGTCAGCAAGGGACCCAGGTGGAACAATAGTTCATCTTGAATCTTTGCAAGTATATATTTATTTCCTTTGGTGCCTTGCACAGTAAGGCACTATTAATGATATAACAGAATAGAAGAAATGCCCACAGCAAATAGTTCTAGTGACAATTTACTAGAGAAGTTACAGTTTAATGATGGTGGTGGTAATTTGTTTCTTTCACTTTATTCTTATTATTTTTTACAATAAGGGTGTAGCCTTTATACTCCACACACACAAAAACAAGAAGTGCTTATGAAAAAGTCCCTACCCCCACCCTCCTTTTCAAAACACCCTGAACATAGCAATTCAATATAACAGAAAAATCAAGACTTGTTTGATTTCAAATTTCCAATAAAAAAAGCAAAGTATATAATGCAACAGCTGTTCAACTTCCAACTCTAAATAGGCACCGTTAAACAAACAAAACTCCCGTATTTAAATCTCTCCAGCACACATTCCAGTATAAATGCTCTGAACTGTAATCAGCTAGTAATTAATAATGGGAATAAATCTTACAACAGAAGTTATATTGCTTCCCTGTCCTTCTTTCTCTTATCATTAGTGGGTGGAGGTATTAGGGGATACAAAAGTCAGAGGAAGAAGAATTAAAAAGGAAAATTCCCAAAGTTGCTGCTATATGAACTAGAAAGGAAGACAGCATTTTACAAATGTTCAAAAAACCCCAATGCAAGTAATAATTCATTCACTATCACTCCTACCAGAAAGAGTAATGACAATGGCATCTTATATAAAATGGTACGTTCAGAATTGTATTACAGGTTCACCAGAAATATGGACATAGTTTTAGGCTTCATCAAGAAAATCAAGTTCAGTTCAGGTCAACTTAGATACTGTACAACTAGCCTAGCTGGACTGGTATCTGGACTGCTCAATGTCACCCCGAACAGCTGTAAACTAAACAATAGTATGTAACTCCATCGGAAGCGTAAGGACTGAGGATGTGTACACAGCTAATTATATCTCCCCCGCTTCGCGCTCTTCAGAGCTCCTCCTGTCTTCTGATCTGCCATTAGCGCTCTCATAGGACCGCTTCTTATCTTTTCGATCTCTGTCACGAGGTGATCTGTCTCTTGAACTCCTGTCTCTGTCACGTGATGCTAAGTCTTGGTCTCTGAATCTTTCTTTTGAGGATCTGAAAAATATTAATTTGAGGAGCAAAATGTGTTGGGAAACCCAAAATCCAAATGGAAAAATCGGATACATATTAAGGTATTGATAGCTGAAGACATAAAGAACACATCCAAGAAAGACAGGAGTCAGTTTTCTGACAGAAAAGAGCACTATCATATTTGATAAGGGTACTAAAAACCAGGAGATGGTGAAAACAAATAGCTAAGGTCAAAAACCATATGCCAAAATAATGATTTATATGATATTCTATTTCAGAGGCAATCAGAAAGCTTCTCCAATTCAGAGCAAATGTATTCCATATAAAAATAATGTACAGACAATACCTTAAAACAGCATAGGGTATTATTCAATTAAAAAACTTAATATAGATCCCAACTGGATGGAAATCAATGCCTTGCACCAGGGGTCAGTTTATCTTTTTTTCTTTGCTGTCTGGCCAGAGTAAATACTTTAGATGCTGAGGTTACATACAGTCTCTGTGGTATATTCTTCTTCCTTTTCTTTTTATCAACCCTTTAACAATGTAAAAACCATCCATAGCTTGCTACCTATACAAAAACAGGCGAGGGGGCAGATTTGGCCTGCAGGCAACCGTTTACCGGACACTTGACTTAGATAAGAGAACTACTCAATTAATGACTTGGTTTTAAATAACCATTTATTATTTTTAAAATATGCTTTACTCCTCCTGAGTTAGTTCATTCAACCAACAGAAAAGAAATCAGAATGGAAGACAGAAAAAAATGATCACACTATAATAAATCTTGGTTAACCATAACTATTTCTTAATACCGCCTTCTCCATTTTCAAACCCAACTTCAATAAGGCAAGTAACAAAACAAACACGTATCAGAGATTCAATCAGAAGGAAAACCAAAGGACACTATGGGATCAGAATATGAAATCTATACTGTCAACATCTAGAATAAATCAGTAACATATATTACATTTATTTAATTCTTTACAGATGGCATGGTACTTATACATGATATCTCACTTAACCCACGTTCAGAATCTGGATCTGAGGCCTGATTAAGTAATACTTTTAACTTCTAAGGCAGGAAAAACTACTACTATACCGTTCTAGAAACACAGTTAAGGAGGATTTAAACTGAAAAGGTTGAAAGATTAAATAATGTCAACTTTGCAAAAAAGAAAAAGTCAGAGTGCACATGTGGTTATAATAATCCTATCTACAAGTCTTTGTAAGAATGAAATATGAGAGGTGATAGAGATGATGACTAAGAATAAAGACATGAGTTGCTGGTAAGTCCCAGAGGTCGGTAATAATAACTGAAAAACAACTATGAGATGAGCATCAACTAATGTTTTGTGAGAGATTCTAATGTCCTATATATAAGCAGTTTCCACTCACTATTTCACTCTACCAATCCTAATAGAGCAAGCACTCTTACAATTTTTACGTAGTAGATGGGGAAAGAACAGTGGGATAAAATTACTTGGCCAACACCACTGAACCCAGGCAGTCTGATTATGGAGTCTGCACCATATATGTGAACAGAGCAAGCAGCAGAAATGCAAATGGCCCTCATTTACCAAGGATAACTATTGCCAGGGAAAGGTCACAAACAATCTACTTATTTCAGAGACCAATATTTCAGTTGGGACAGGAAAACAGCAAATCATAAAAGACTTGTAACTGGACTTTTACCTTAAAAATTAAACTCAAATATGCAGCAATAATTTTATATTATCTTATATGTAATAATATATAGGTTTTAATAGCAATTGTGTAATAATTTTTTATAAAAACAGAATGTTGCTTGGAAAGAGTAATTTGAACATCAAGATTAGAAGTGCTCTTGAGAAAAGCAAAACTTTTAATAGTTTCACAAAAATAATCCTCTTTTATAAAGCATGAAGTTTAGGGGTATCATGTTGTATGGTGGAAACACTTTCCACACAACTTCACAAATGCAGGAAGCATTAGGACTAGAATAACACAATCTCAGAGGAGTATCACTTCCATCCTCACTACCAGTGAAGACATTGAAGACACCTGAAACAGTTGACAGGGGGCAGGCTCTCAAGACAAATTGTCCAGAACTTCTATCAACCAGAATGATTTCCAAAATTTACAGTGCAGGTAAGACTCACAGAGAATTTTTTTAAATGGATTTTTCTGGGCATTGTACTGTGTGCCCAGTTTTAAAGGTATTAGATAAGTGGCCTACATATTACACTATAAGGAATTCTGTCCCTTTTAAATTTCCTGCTCATTCGCTCCATGTGCCTAATATTCACTCTGTCTTTAGCATCTTTCTCCTACCTGGTTTTACTTATTCAAATTATATCCACTTTAAGTTTTATCTACTACCTGAAGCCATTTTTTAATTACTCTGGCATTTCCCTCACCTAAACTCCCATATTATTTACCATATGATATATAGTTTAGCACTTTCTAATATGCTAGGTCTTATATCAGTCTAATTACTGTCAAAGATGTTATTAGTCCTGTGTTCTAATTCACTTGAATAAAGATGCTCAGCTATGGTATATGTCTGTTATTTTTCACTAGGACTAGTACACTAGACAGTATAGAATTCTTATTAAAGTCACCTTAAGAACTACTTGGTTTGCTAAGAGAGCAGAACTTATATGTTCTCACCAAAAAAAATACATATACCTATATGTGAGGTGATGGATGTAATAATTAACTACTGGTGGGAATACTTTCATAATGTATGAGGTCTGACAATTAAGTACGGAAACTTGCCATCACGTGCTTAGACTGGCAGCACTGTACAAACAACTTAGTAAGGTTTCATAACCTTGGTATATCAGTGTCTCACAGTTGTGTTTTTGTTGGCGTGTGATGGTGTCTTGCTGAGTGGCATTCATTGTTGTTGTTACATGTTTTTGTGTGCCATCGTGAGAATGTTGGAGCTTGAATTAGACCAATAAACAAACATTAAATTTCTTGTTAAAATTGGCAAGAGTTGAAGTGAAATCAGAGATATGCTAAGTCCAAGTTTATGGGGATAATGCCAGGAAGAAAATGGCAATGTATGAACAGATTAAACATTTTTCTGAGGGGAAAGAAAGTGTCACTGATGAAGAGAGATCAGTGTGGCTGGCTAGTCATAAGCAGAACTGATGAAAACATTGCAAAAATTCATCGAATTGTACATCAAAATTATTGGCTGAGAAGCATAGCAGACCCAAGTCAACACTGATAAATAGGAATATTTTAACTGAAAATGTTGGCATGAGAAAGGTATGTACAAAAATAATCCTGAGGCCCGCAATGAACAAAAGCAAAGGAGAGCTGAAGTTTGTGAAGACCTTTTGGAGAGGCAAGATGATGTTTTGGGTCATGTTATCACTGGTGATGAAACATGGGTGTATCAATAGGACCCTGAAACAAAATGTTGAAGTACACAATGGAAGTCAGCCAATTCTCCAGGACTAAAAAGTTCCATCAGGCCAATTCAAGAGTCAAAACAACGTTGCTAACTGTTTTTGATATCAAAGGAATTGTTCATTATGAATTTGTAGCAACTGGACAAATTGTCAACCAAGTACTGAAAGGGCTGCATGAAAAAGTTAGGTGAAAACAACCAGAACTTTTCACCAATGCATGGCTCTTGCATCACAACACTGCATCATCTCACACAGCACAAATAACTGTTGGAACACCCTCCCTACTCACCTGATCTAGCCCTCACTGACATTTTTCTTTACCTGAAGATAAAGGAAATATTGAAAGGAAGACATTTTGATAACATTCAGGACACCAAGGTTAATAAGACAATGGCTCTGATGGCCATTCCAGAAAGAGTTCCCAAACTGCTCTGAAAGGTGGATGAGGTGCTGGCGTCAGTGCACAGCTTCCCAAGGGGAGCACTTTGAAGGTGACCATAGTGATAATCAGCAATGAGTCGTGTAGCACTTCTAGGTTTTCTAGGATGAATTCACGAACTTAACTGTCAGACCTTATACATCAAATCACAATGTATATTTTAAATTTCTTAGAATTTTATTTGTTAATTACACCTAAAAAAGCTAGGGGAAAAAGAGACCTACTTGTAATAAGGCAAGAATTTAATAAATAAAATATTGATTGAGAGCCTATTAACCAACTCAGCTTGTGAGCAATTTCAGGGAATGGCTAGTTGAGGGTCAAAAAAAAAAAAAAGTTTAAGTGGTTTTCTGTGGATTCTATAATGAGTTTTATGTGGAATAATCAATAGAAAATTTAAGACTAGTAGGTACCAGGCACTCAAAAAATGTTTACCATATATCTATACTTAAGAATAGCTGTCCTGGGGAAGCCGGGATGGCTCAGTGGGTTAGGCGCTCACTTTGCAGCGCCGGGGACCAGGGATCGAATCCCGGCCCCGGCCTGTGTGGAACCATATGCTGAACTGGAAGCTCGCCCAGTTCCGTTCTCTCTCTGTCTCTGTATAAAAATAAATAAAAAATATATTAAAAAAAAAAAAAAGAATAGCTGTCCAAAACATGCTTTATATTCCATAGAAATGAACTGGCTTAAGGGCCATCATCTGACCTGAGAAGTTTTAGGAGGCTGATCTATACAGACCAGACATGTTCAACCTGCGGCCCAGGACTTATCTGAACAAGGCCCAACACAAATTCTTAAAACACAGATTACTTTGCTTTTTTTAAACTCATTAGCTATTGATAGTGTTAGTGTATTTTATGTGTGTCCTAAGACAATTCTTCGGATGTGGCCCAAGGATGCCAAAAGGTTGGGAATCCTGGATACAGAGCTTGAGTGCTGAGACCGCACCTAATCCTTCGTCTGATTAAATATTTGGGTCCTTAAACATACTTCAGTGTGGGTCTGCCCTCCTTGCACCTTTTGAATTTTCATGCCAAGGAAAACTAACTACCTAAAGATTCTGAATCTGCCCTGTCAAACTAATTGTATAGAACAATGCATACCTATAGTGCAGATTAAATAAGAATGTACTAGAATGTGTCTGCTCTGAAAAAGTGCACCAGCTCAAAAAAGTTTGGAGAAAAATAAGTCAAACAAAGTTGAACAACTCTTTTAATGAAAGGACTTCTCACAGCCCCTAATTCATCAATACATACGGAAAAAACTCTAAGACTATTGGTATCTAAAATTATTTGCCCAGAGTACTCCCCCCCACCAAGATACACTAAGCAGAGAAAAGCAATAACCTCTGCACATATTTGTTCCAATTTCTTACTCTGGCTCGTTAAGTATAAAGTATATTCTTCCTGAACTACCCATATAATCAAGGGAAAAAACGTTAAACACCCACACACAAATGTGTACATATTACTAGATGCAAGTTTCAAACCAAGAGTATTCCAATTCTACACCATAAAGGCAGTTCCATATCCTGTTACAGACACCTCAGTACCTCCTCCTGGATCGCTCTCTGCTCCTGTCTCTAGAACTGTGCCCACTTCTCTGGTGGCTGCGACTGCGGCTTCGGCTGCTAGAGCGAGATCTGTGGCGATGGCGTTTCTCCCGAGATTTGGATCGCGTTCTCCTCTTCCGTTCCCGTGACATGGAGCGAGACCGATGTCTGCGATGCTCTCTGGACCTGGATCTAAAAAAACATCTGATTTAGTTTTTAGCACTACAGCACATTTCCCAATTACTGAGTCCTCTTATTTAACCCTTTTCCTGTTTGCCCGATGACTACTCCCCACAGCGCTCCTGGCTTATGGCATTTATCCCAAGATAACTTGTAGATTACAGTACTAACCTTAGCCCTCAACTTATTAAATACTGATCATGTCCATTTCTGTTACATTAGGATTAGAGACAAGTTCTGTTTAGAAATAACTCCAAGAACAGTTTTTATATTTTATTTTTACACTGAAAACGGTATTTGCTTCAGCCTCATAGAGCATGTTTATGTAAAATTAAATGAATGCAGCAAGCGAACTGCACTTTTTTTTCTAAACGGGAAAAGGGTTAGAGAGAAACTATGCCTTAGTAGCTTTATTTAATGCCAGTTCTATTTCAGGTCAGCTAAATCTACACTAAAATAAATTGCTGGTATAGTAAATAACTAGATACTGGAATTTCAAAATAAAAATTAAACACTAGCTCTCAAGATCAATTAGTATTGTATAAAATTACATCAGAAATATAAAAATATTAAGGAAACAATCTATACCACTACTACACACCAGGGATATTATCTAGATGCTTCAAGGATTTAATTTCATTTAAACTTCTAAGATTTTCAGTATACTTTAGACAAAGTATATGTACCTCATGGACATGGACAGAAGGCAGGAGAGATATGAGAAAGACTATTGTTTAAATTAAGTTACTAAATTCTCTCTTTGAATCAGAGGTCATATGACCATCAAAATAAGTTTGAATATCCACAATATGCCTAATCATAGTGAAAAACACAGTAAGGCAGTTCTCTATTCAAGAGTACCAAATTTAATTGGAAAAAAAAAACTAACATACATAAATCACTGTAGACAATTTTACTTAAGTTTAAAAAAATATATTTTCACTGAGTGTATGAATAGAAAAGGAAAACCATTTTTGAAGAAGTGAGAAGGAAAAACCACTCTGTAGCTTCTACTGGGTCACAAGACTAACTGTTGTGCCCCGTGTGGTGAGGGTGGAGACTGCGTATGCCCAGGACAGAGAACATTTGAAGGAAAACAATGGGGAAGAAAAGCCTGCAATTTTGTTAAAGAGTCACTTAATTTGACAGTGTAAGTTCAAAAGCACATTATTTAGCTGATACAATTCACAGTTTTTTTTCTCAAATGATTATTTTGTTAAGTGAAGTATAAAACGATTCAAAGTATGTCAACATTACAGTCAAAGAAAGGCACATATTGTGGACATGACATCAACCAGAGATGAAAAGAATTTTTCCAAAATTGAATAATATATTTCTGAAAAGAAGGGGGAGAAGAACATAAAATTCATTCAAGTTTTACCAAATGATATTTTGTTTAATATCACTCATTTTGAGCTATTATAATGAATCTCTTTCTTATCATGTAGCATTTCATTCTTTTTAAAAATTCAAGGGGAGGCTGGGATGGCTCAGTGGGTTAGGCGCTCACTTTGCAGCGCTGGGGACCGGGGGCTGAGTCCCGGCCCTGGCCCGTGCGGAACCATGTGCTGAACTGGGAGCTTCCCCAGTTCAGTTCTCTCTCTGTCTCTCTCTCTCTGTCAAAAATAAATATAAATAAATATAAATATATTTAAAAATTCAAGACAAGTTAAAAAATTTTACTGGGTGCATACTACACTGTTCTAAGTACTAGGGAGACTGAGTAGCAAGTAAAATCATTAACCTCATGGAACATATACTCCAGAAAGATGCCTACATGGAATATGTAGGCAGTAGATAAAGATAAGTCAGGAAGTAAAAACATGATATACTAAGAAAGGTAAAAATGAAGAGAGAAATGGGGTGGTAATCTTTTATCTAGAATAGGCAGCGTAGGCTTTTCTGATAGGATAGCGTTAAAACAAAGAAGGGATGAAGTAAGGGAATCAGCTAACAAGCCATCTCAGAAAGGAGTGCTTCAGGTAGAGGGAACACAAGCACAAAGGCCCTGCAATAGGAGAAAAGCCCAGCACACTGAAGGAAGAGACCTGTGCAGCAGGAATGAAGTGAGAAAGGAGGAGTAACTCTGGGGGTCTTTACAGGTAAGATGACCAAGTACTTTATCATTAACACCAGGAAGTTCTCAATGATAAATTACACAAAGGGAAAGGGGGAGCTAATAAATATGCTGAGACAAGACATAAACTATAACTATACCAGTGCAGATTGATCACTCTACTTAAAAGCTATGGTGACCTTTGTCCCAACTTGGGCCCAGCAGAATGTCTCCTGAAAAGAAGGGTGGTGAAAAGGGGCATTCTGCCAGCAATGAGGTAGTGACCAGAGAACACACCGTTAACATCCACAAGCTCATCCATGGAATGGTTTCAACAAGCATGCCCCTTGGGCAATCAAAGAGATTCAGAAATTTGCTGTGAAGGAGTAGGGAACTCTTTATGTATACATTAACAGCAGGCTCAACAAAGATGTCTAGGCCGGGGGTGGCAAACCTATGGCACGCGTGCCCAAAGTGGCACGCGGAGCAATTATTTTGGCACACGGAGTTGTGAATACCATTTCAAAATTATTGTTTATGCTTATAGACATAAAAATAATCGATACCTCTATCTCACTCGATGGGTTGGCATGCGAGTCGAGCGAGTATACTCTTACTTCATAAACTTTGGCACTCAATCGCCAAAAGGTTCACCACCCCTGGTCCAGGCCAAAGGAATAAGGAATGTCCTATACCACATCCAGGTGACGTAGTCCAGAAAGTGTAAAGAGGATGAAGATTCACCAAACAAGCTCTACATGCCGGTAGCCTCTTCTAGAGGATCCTCCAAGGAGAAGCCTGCCTCAATTCATGCTGCAGACTCATCAAAAGACCACAAATCCCACAAAAGTGGCAGGTGCCTTAGGCTTGTTACAGACTTCCTCAAAGGCCTGCCAATCCCACACAAGCAGAAACCACTCTCGATATGTATTATAGTTCCCTGCAAGCAGTCAAGCCCAGGACAAGGGGCAACCTGTCTCAACCTGCAGTGTAACTCCTACCAGGTGGCCCCAGTATCTGGCGACCAGAGTTGGCTTATAATGCAACTACAACTAAGCACCTGCAAGCCTGGCAGAAGTGGCAGCTGGCCACAGTTCACAGTGCAGGCTATCCCAAGTGCCTCTTAGCCCAGAACAAGTAGCAACCAACTGCAGATCATTTTGTAGCTCCTACCCAGTGGCCCCAAACCTGATAAAAGCAGCAGCTGAATCTGGTCTGAAAAGGAGCCTCTCAGAGGCTCCAGATCCAATATACCCAGTGACTCAGCTTCATACCACACTAGAGCACCACCCAACCAGCTCCACAAGTGACAAACCCAAAGAACAGATTCAGCTGGCACCAGAGCTCCACTAAAGCAATGCCAACTCTGTGGGGTGAGCCCCTATGAAAAGCTTGTCAGCTGTACTCAAAACAGCCTTCATAGCCAGTTAGCCAGTTAGCATTACCCACTGATGTACTAGCAGCAATCAAGGCCCTGCTACAGCAAGAAGGCACACAAGCCATTCAAGGGACTCGCTGGGAGCACATGAATCAGGAGACCAAGGAGACTGCACCACTGGGCCCCAGAGAACAGCTTCTAAATAAGGCCACTCTGTCAAGACCATGAGAGACAGCAGATCTACTTAATACATAGAAATAAACACAGGGGGTCAGCTAAAATGAAGAGACAAAGAAACATGCCCCAATTAAAAGAGTAGGGCAAAACTCCACATAAAAAACTAAATGAAAGGAGGATGAGCAATCTACTAGATACTGGTTATAAGGACAATGAACTTCAGGAAAGAACAGATGAACACAGAACTTCAGCAAAGAGCTAGAAAACATAAAAAAGGGTATAAAAGACAAAAAATAAACAAATGAAAACTACAATAACTACAATAAAATGAATATAATTAGAGGCAATCAACAGATTAGATGAACCACAGGATCGAATCAGTGGTCTGGGAAACAAGGTAGAGAAAAACACACAATCGAAAAAATAAGAAAAAAGTAATTTATAAAAATGAGGATAGGGGAAGCCAGGATGGCTCAATGGGTTAAGTGCTCACTTTGCAGCGCCGGGGACCCAGGATCGAATCCCGGCCCCGGCCTGTGTGAACCCATGTGCTAAACTGGGGAGTGCCCCCAGTTCAGTTCTCTCTCTGTCTCTGTATCTCTCTTCTCTCTGTGTCAAAAACAATAAAATATAAATAAAAATAAAAAGTAAAAAAAAAAAAAAAAAATAAGGATAGTTTAGGAGATTAAAGGATAGCTCAACAGGTTGAGCACTTGCCTCGCGGCTACACGGTCCAGGAATCAAATCCTGACCCCGGCCAGTGCAAATTTATACGCTGAACTGTGGTGCAACTTGGTAACTGCCAGATGGTAGTGAAGGTGCTTGACTCCCATGCAGGAAGCCCGTGGTTTGGTTCCCGCCCTGTGTGGCCCCACAAACACCTGTGCAGAATGAAACTATGTCACAACTAATGATGTACAACTATGGAGACTACTCAGGGACCTCTCCCGTTCTCTCTCTCTCACCTTCTCTCAAACAATAAAATTAATCTTAAAAAAAACAGGAGAGCTGGGATAGCTCAGTGGGTTAAGCGCTCACTTTGCAGCCCCAGGGACTGAGGATCGAATCCCGGCCCCAGCCCAAGTGGACCCATATGCTGAACTGAGGAGTGCCCCCAGTTCAGTTCACACCGGGGTGAGAGCCCGGCCCATTTCCTGCCCTATGCAGCCCCGCCCCCACCTGTGGAATGAAACCGTGTAGAAAAACCAATGATGTGCAACTATGGAGACTGTTCTGGGCCCTCCCCCTTCTCTCGGTCTCTCTCTCTCTCTCTCTCTCTCTCTCTCTGTCTGTCAAAACAATAAAAATAAATAAATAAATAAATCTTTAGATTAAAAAAAAAAACACGAGGATAATTTAATGCGACGGGCCGATATATTGGCTTTTGCTTCTGGGGCAAAAAGTGCAGTGGGCTGATATATCATCGGTTCATACGTAGACCTAGTCGTACGCTCGTTTTTTTACCCTTTGCATTTCTCGCTAGTACTGCTGGCAGAAGGTAGCACTAACAGGGTTAAGGAACTTTTGGGACAGTATCAAGAATACCAACTTTTACATCATATGACTACCAGAAGAGAAGAGAGAGAGAAGAAGAAACTGAAAACCTAATTGACGAAATAAGGACTGAAAAATTCTCTAACCTGGCAAAGTCAAGAAAGCACAGAGTTCCAAACAAGATGAACTCAAAGAGGTCCATACCAAGACACATCATAATTAAAACAGAGAACACCTTAAAATTTTTTTAAATTTTCATTTACAGTTGATATACAATATTATGTTAGTTTCAAGTAGAAAAAGAGAATCTTAAAAATAGCAAGAAAAGAGCAGTTAGTTATGTACACAGGAGCCCCCATAAGATTATCAGGTGATTTTTCAACAAAATTTACAGGCCACAAGAAAATGGCACAAAATATTCAAAGTGATGAAATGAAAAAACCTACAACCAACATTACTCTGCCCAGTAAGGCTACCATTTACAATCAGTGTAGAGATAGAGAAAGCTAAAGGAGTTCATCACCACTATAGTAGTATTACAAGAAATGTTAAAGGGACTTCTTTAAGTAGGGGAAAAAAATAAAAAATATGAGTAAGAAAATATAGAAAAGAAAAAATTCTCACTGACAAAGTGGATCAATTAACTATAAAGCGAGTACAAAGGTTAAATTGCAAAAGTAGGAAGATCATGTTCAATAATAATAAACTAAGGGATACACACACACAAATACAAAATGAAGACAGAAAATGTGGAGGGGGTGACTAAAAGTGTAGTAATTTTAGAATGTGTTCAAACTTAAGTGACCATGAACTTAAAATACACTGCTATAAACAGCTTGGTATATATAAAATGCAAACCAAAAATCTAAGATATACAAGAAATAGAAAGGAATCCAAACATAGCACTACAAAAAGTCATCAACATGATAGAGAACAGAACAAGAAAATCAGAAAGGAACAGAGAAGAACTACAAAAATAAAATGGTTACAACAACATACCTATTAACAATTACTTTAATTGTAAATGGACTAAATGCTCCAATCACAACACAGGGTAGCTGAATGGATTAAAAAACAAGATCCATACATATGCTGACTACAATAGACCCACTTCAGATCAAAAGACACACAGACTGAAAATAAAGGGATAAAAAAAGATAGTTCATGCAAAGAGAAAAAAAAAGTGGGGGGTAGCAATACTTGTATTAGACAAAAAAGACATTTAAAACAGAGAGACAAGAACATTTCATAATAAAAAAATCAATCCAACAAAAACATATAACTCTTATAAACATCTACATACCCAGCGTAGAAGTCTCTAAATATATAAAGCAAATATTGACAGACATAAAGGTAGAGATCAACAGTAAAACAATAGTAGGGGACTTTAACACCCCATTGACATCAAGCATTGATGATCACAATGTAATGAAACAATAAATTGTAAGAAAACTAAAAACCACACTAACACATGTAGGTTAAATAACATGATATTAAACAATGAATGGGTTAATGAGATCAAGGAAGAAATCAAAAGATACCTTGAGACAAATGAAAGTAAAGACTCAACAACCCAAAATCTATGTGATACAGCCAAAGCAATTCTAAATGGGAAATTTATTGAAATATAGGTCTATCTCAAGAAACAAAAATCTCACAGAAACAATCTAACCTTACACTTGAACTAGAAAAAGAAAACTGAAGTCCAAAGTGAGTACAAGAAAAAAAATAATAAAGATTAGAGAGTAAGTGAATAAAATTGGCTTCAAAAAACCAGGGGATACCGGCATAGCTCAACAGGATGAGTGCTTGCCTTGCAAATGAGAGTTCCAGGGATTGAATCCCAGCCCCAGTCTGTGCAAACCAATATGCTAAACTGAGGCACAACTGGTAACCTCCGATTCCAGGAGCGAAGGTTCTTGCCTCCCATGCGGGAGGCCCCCGGTTCGATTCCCGCCCTGTGCAGCCCCATATCCACCTGTGTGGAATTAATTAAACTATGTCACAACTAATGATTGCAACTATGGAAACTGCTCTGGGCCCTCCCTCCTTCTCTCTCTTCTCTCTCTCATTTACTCTCAAACAATAAAAATAAATAAATCTTAGAAGAAATAAAAAAACAACAACACACAACAACAAAAAATGAAACCAAAGATTGGTTCTTTGAAAAGATAAACAAAATTGATAAATATTTAAGCTCAAGAAAATAGGAGGGCCCAATAAGTAAAATCATAAATGAAATAGAAGTGACAACTGACACCACAGAACTACAAGGACTATAAAGAAATACTATGAATAGTTATATTCCAACTAATTGGACAACCTGGAAGAAATGGATAAAATACTAGAAACATACAATCTTCCAAGGCTAAATCAGGAAGAAACAGAAAATCTGAACAGACCAATAACTAAATGAACCAGTAATCAAAAAACTCCTAGGGATGCCAGGGATAGCTCAACAGGTTGAACACTTGTCTTGCAACCTTGAGGTCTGGGGATTGAACTCTGGCCCTGGCCCGTGAAAACCCACATGCTGAACTGTGGCACAACTAGGTAACCATCAGGATGGCGATGAAGGTTCTCACTTCCTACATGGGGATGCCCCCAGTTTGGTTCTGCCCCATAATCCCACATCCACCTTTATGGTATGAAACTACGTCAAAATCTAATAATATACAACTATGGAGACTACTCTAGGCCCTTCCCCATTCTGTCTCACCTTCTCTCAAACAATAAAATAAATTTTACCCCCCCCACCCCAAAAAGAACTCCTAACAAACAAAAGCCCTGGTAAATTTTACCAGACATTCAAAGAATTAATACCCATCCTTTTCAAATTATTATAAACAACTGAAGAGGAGGAAAGACTCTCAAATTCATTTTACAAGGCTAGCATTACCTTAATACCAAAAGACAAAAGACGTTACAAAAAAAAAGAAAATTACAAGCCAATATCCCTGATGGATATATATACAAAAATACTCAATGAAATGTTAGCAAACCGAATTCAGCAATACACTGAAAAGATCATATACCATGATCAAGTGGATTTCCAGATGCAAGGCTGGTTCAGTATCCACCAATCAACATGACACACCACATAAATAAAATCAAGGATAAAAATATATGCTCTTAATCTATAGACGCAGAAAAAACATTTGACAAAATCCAACATCCATTTATGATAAAAACTCACAGCAAACATCATACTCAATGGTGAAAAGCTGAAAGCTTTTTCTTTAAGATCAAGAACAAGACAAGGGTATCCATTGGCACTACTTTTATTCAATATAGTATTAGAAGTCCTAGCCACAGCAATCAGACAAGAAATAAAAAACATCCAAACTGGAAAGGAAGACGTAAAACTGTCATTATTTGCAGATGACATGATACTATATATGTAAAACTCTAAAGATTGCATCGAAAACTATTAGAATAAATGAATCCAATAAAGTAGCAGGATACAAATATCAATATTCAGAAATAAGTTGCATTTTTATGTACCCATAATAAACTATCTGAGAGAGAAATTAAAGAAACAATCTCATTTTCAACTGCATTAAAAAAGAATAAAATACCGAGAAATAAATATAACCAAAGAGGTTAAAAACCTGTACTCAGACAACTGTAAGACACTGAAGAAAGAAAGTGAAGAAGATATAAATGGAAGCATGTACTGTGCTCATGGATAGGAAGAACTAACACTGTTAAAATGTCCATACTACCCAAAGCAATCTACAGATTCAATGCAATCCCTACCAAAATACCAATGGCATTTTTCACAGAACCAGAACAAATAATCCTAAATCTATATGCAACCACAAAAGACCCCGTATAGCCACAGCAATCTTGAGAAAGAACAAAGTTGGAGGTATCATGCTACCTGGTATCCAACTGTACTACAAGGCTATAGTAATCAAAATGACATAATAAAGGTATAAAACCAGACACAGATCAATGTAACAGATGTAGACTTCAGAAATAAAACTCCTGCTTATGTGGTCAATTACCCTATAATGAAGAAGGCAAGAATATACAATAAGTGGTGTTGGGAAAACTATAGATACATGTAAAAAAAATGAAATTGAACCACTCTCTTATACCATATACAAAAATAAACTCAAAATGGATTAAAGACTTAAATGTAAAGCCTGAAACCATAAAACTCCTAGAAGAAAATTTGGCAGTAAACTCTTTGACATTGCTCTTAGCAGTATTTTTTTGGGTATGTCTCTAGAGGCAAGGGAAATGAAAACAAACCAAACCAAACCAACAAATGGGACTACATAAAACTAAAAATTATACACAGAAAAGGAAACCATTAACAAACAAAAAGACAACCTACTGAATGGGAGAATATACTCGATAATGATACATCTGATAAAGCGTTAGTATCCAAAATATATGTAAGAACTTCAAACAACTTAACCCAAAAAAACTACCAAACAATCTGATTAAGAAATAGGCAGAAGGGGAAGCCGGGATGGCTCAGTGGCGCTCACTTTGCAGCCCTGGGGACCAAGGATTGAATCCCGGCCCCGGCGGACCCATATGCTGAACTGGGGAGTGCCCCCAGTTCAGTTCTCACCAGGGTGAGACCCTGGCCCTGTTCCTGCCCTGTGCAGCCCCGCCCACCTGTGGAATGAAACTATGTGGAAAAACCAATGATGTGCACCTATGGAGACTGTTCTGGGCCCTCCCTTTTCTATCTCTGTTTCTGTATCTCTATCGAAAAGGAAAGAAAAGAAATAGGCAGAAGACTTAAATATACATTTCTTAAAAGAGGACATAGCCAACAGACACGAAAACACGCTCAACATGTTCTCACTAATCATCAGGAAAATGGAAATTAAAACCACAATGAGGTATCACCTCATACCTATTAGAATGGCTATCATCAATAAATCAACAAGCAACAACTGTTGGCAAGGATGAGGAGAAAAGGGGATCCTCATGCATTGTTAGTGTGATTGTAAATTGGTGTAGCCTCGATAAAAAACAGTATGGCAGTTCCTCAAAAATTTTAAAATAGAATTACCATATGACCCAACAATCCCACTTTGGGGTATTGATTTGAAGAAATCCAAAACACTAATTTGACGAAGATATACATGCCCTTATGTTCACTGCAGCAATATTTACAATAGCAAAGATACGGAAACAACTGAAATGCCCATGAATAGATGACTGGATAAAGAAATTGTGGTATATATGAAATATTATTCGGACATATAAAAGAATGACCCCTTACCATTTGCAACAATATGAATGGATCTAGAGGGTATTTTACTAAGTGAAATAAGACAGAGAAAGACAAATATCATATGATTTCACTTATATGTGGAATCTAAAGAACAAAATAAATGAATCAATAATACCAAAACCAATCATAGATGCTATGAATTGATGGTGGCCAGATGAGAGGAGGGTTGGGGAGATGGGTGAAAAAGGTAAAGGGATTAAGTAGTACAAATTGCCAGTTATAAGGACAGTCAAGGGGCTATAAAATACAGCATAGGGAATATATTGTAGTAACTACATATGGTGTCAAATGGGTACTATACTTACCAGAGTGCTCACTTCGTAAGGTATATAAATGTCTAATCATTATGTTGTGTACCTGAAACTAATATAGTGCATGTCAACTGAAACTGAAAAATAAAATAAAAATTATTTTTTTTAAAAAAGCTATTGTGGGGAAAGCCGGGACGGCTCAGCGGGTTGAGCGCTCGCTTTGAGGCCATGAGGACCGAGGATCGAATCCCGGCTCCGGCCCAGGCAGGACCCACGTGCTGAACTGGGGAGTTCCCACGGTTTGGTTCTCTAACTGTCTCTGTCTCTGTCTCTCTCTCTATCTGTCAAAAAGTAAAGTAGAAATAACTATGCACTGAAGACAAAAAGATAATTTCTCTCTATAAATGTGAAAAGATAAAAAAAAAAAAAAAAAAAAAAAGCTATTGTGAGGATTTTGATTTCTATGACTGAAATGGAATACCTTTGGACGGTTTGAAGAGAGAACTGACATAATTTATTTCAATTTTTAAAAATCTCATTCTAGTTGATGTATGAAAAACAGACTGAGGTAGAAAAGCGTAGAGTGGTAGAAGTTAAATTTTTGGTCTGAAATCTAAACATGTTCTATGTACAAATAGTTTAAATATCTTTTTCAACAAAGGGGCCAGATTGTAGTGATCAACTAGTAAACAAGAGCAGTATTATTACTTGATGTTTCTACTTCTCATTCTGGATTTGAGAAACTCACAACAATATGAATCAGCTAACATGATTGGTCCCATTTATTAATGTCTTAGTTTTCCAGTTTTAAGCAAAAAACACACAAACAAAAAAAAAAACCCATTGAAAGATTCTAAAAAGCTCTATGGGGCATCTAACAGAAACTTAAAGTTTTTCTTTCATAACAAATGCTCTAGTTTACAGGGTAAAGTTCTTGGAAAACGGTTACTCTTTAGAATTAAGAGTACTCAGAAGTTTCAAAATGATGTTATTCAAACAAGAGGAATGGGAGGACTTGAAAAAGAATGAGAAAGGGCATTCTAGAAGTGGGAATGCATGAGAAAGGCTGAAGGATAACAATGAGAATGACAAGTGAAGAATTAAGGTGAAATCCACCATGTTTTCCCATCTTTGTCAGACAGAAAAAATTACTAGTTACTAGTAAAAACTATTTAAAAACAAACAAAACAACTGGTTTTCAAAAGTATCCAAATATCAAAGCCAAGTCAAAACAAAGTGTTATCTTCTTTGTTTTTAAACTTGTAAGTGCCCCTTTGAAGCTTTTTGTCTTCAGTGACAAAAGGGATAAGTAAAAAAACTCACATAAAATCAAGATTAGGATATAAACTAAACATTTTAGTTTCCCTTACTAACCCACCATAGAAAATTCCTCAAATATGTATGTACCCCAACACCTGAAACTAATAAAGAAAAACTTTCCCACAATAAAAAAATAAATATACCCTACTATTCAATCTATTTATATTTTCAACAGGTACAACCTCTTAAGATGTGTTTCTTAGATGTACCAACCAGACTGATTAAAAAATAAATAAATCTTGACATGTATTTACTCTAAGCTTCTAAATATTTTAAAGATATATGAAATATTTTTAGATTTCCTAATTCCAGAGTACTATTGTATAATTTTACTCTGATAAAGCTAAACTGTAGCTGTGTGTATCTTTTGACCAATTTCTTTTAAAAATGGCATTGCTCAAATTGGAACTACAAAAGAATTAAGAGTACTAATATATTAATTCTAATTCATTTTTAAAAGATATTTAATGTATAAAAACTACCTTTGATGTGTAAAAACGACACAGCTTCACTACTTATCTTGTATAATACTTACCTTTTGGGATTCTTGCTATGTGATCGAGACCTAAAAAAAAATTTTTTAGAAAAGTAACTATAAATGAGAATTAAGTGCAATGTGCTGTTAAAATTACATTCTTCTGATTTCTAATTTTTATATTAATCTTATAAATATAAGACATGTATGTACCCAAATTTTTACAAAATGCACCACTAATTCTACAGATTTCCCCACCTTGCATATGAGAAAGAGTTCCATTAACTAAGATACCTGGTTCTTACCTTATACTCTAATACTTAGAACATTCAATTCAATCTTTCAACATTTGTTTCTTAACATGACACTCATATACTCTTCACATTTCCTAGCACACAATTAACGTTCAGTAAATAGTAATAGCTATTATTATGGTTACTAGGAAGCCCCAGGAATTGTTTCTATGGAGAATATATAACATGGCTTTGGACTCAGCCTGACATACGCTTTAACTCTGGTTCCACCACTCACCATCTATGACATAGGCAGATCATATTATCTATCGTACCTCAGCTTAGTTTATCATTTCTAAAAGAGGAACAGCAATATAAACTTTACAGGGGGATGGTTAAGGATTAGATGAACTACTATAGGTAAGTCCTCAGCACAGTGCCTGGCACATAATAAGCACTCAGTGACACTCAGTGATAGTAAGTTTTATCATTACCTTTTCACTACCATAGCTAGAACCCCATCTTGTATCATTTTGAATTCACTTATTTCCTCACATTCCATACTTAGTTACAATATTTCAAGTTCACAGATAAGTTTAAAAAATTATTTCTGAGGGGATGCTGGGATAGCTCAGCAGGTTGAGCAGTTGCCTTGCAACAGAGAGGTCCAGGGATTGAAACCTGGCCCCAGCCTGGGCAACCCATATGCTGAACTGTGGCGCAACTGCCAGGGTGGCTCAGTGGTGAAGGTTTTCACCTCCCATGTGGGAGGCCCGTTTGGTTCCCACCTCACATGGCCCCACATCCACCTGTGTGGAATGAAACGATGTCACAACTAATGATGTACAAACTATGGAGACTGCTCTGGGCCCTCCTCCTACTCTCTTTCTCACCTTCTCTCAAAACAATAAAATAAATCTTTAAAAAAAATGTTCTGAAATACATTTTATAATCAATGTTAAAAGAAAATGAAATTTGCCAGATGGCAACAAAGGAGTTAAGATGTGATGCACTTTCTTGTCGTCTACAGCTGTGAAACTGTATAGTTCAGCAAAAAAGTTTTTTTCCTAATGTGACTCACCTCAGTTAAAATTTAACTTAAACTGAGATTGCCAATGCCATTTACATTGTCTTAAATGTAATACTGGGCAATAGTATCAGAGAATGTTAGTATGTTAGAATGTTAGAGTAAAAGAGAAAGGAGATAAAGTTCTGAGGTAAAATTTATGGTAAATGAAGAACACATAAATCAATAGTGGAATAACAGCACTTCCCTTAAAAAAGATGTCCACATACAGCTTTGTTTCATTCTGTCATTTTAGTTCAAAAAGATTACCTCCTACAAGCCATGAAACACAAAGGAAGTCAGTTTAAATGTCTTGAAATAGACTGAGTATATAATGCTCAAAGCTTGGAGGAAGTTGGTGTGACCAATTATATATTATAAAGGGTTTTAATTAACAAAGGCATAATGTCTACTGAAGAGAAGGTATTAAAAATATCAGAGACACAATTAAGGGAATGCGACAAATTAGAACTACAGGTAAATCTTTTGTGGCATACTTGTCCATCCTAAAGTTGTTGAAAGTTATACACACAAGGTACAAAGAATGTTGCCACCACAATGCCATGCAATTTGTTGCCAATGGGTAAAAATGACTCAGAACATTTAAACATTCTAAATATGAAGATTCATATGATTATATCAACAAATGAATACCAACATAAAAATAATTACCGGTATTACACCTATTATTAATATAATTTTTACAGTACTAAAGAAATGTGGAATAAAAATACAATATAAAAGTCAATTAAAAAAAACATCTTTATCAACAAATATAAACTATATCATAAAAATAAAAATAGCTCTATGCCAACCTGGTCCAAACGTAACCCATTATGAAAATCACAAGGCTAGAAAAAGGTTTTATTTTATATCTTACAAAACATAAAGATGTGCAACACTCCTTATTACCTCTTCCATATATTTTGGGGTTTTTTTGTTTTGTTTTTTATTTTTATTTTTTTGAACTGAACTGGGGGCCTCACCGCATTCGGGAAGCACACCCCAGAGTTCAGCATGTGGGTCCGCCTGGGCTGGAGCCGGGATTCGATCCACGGTCCTCGGGGCTTCAAAGCAAGAGCTTAACCCGCTGAGCCATCCCAGCTTTCCCCATATATTTTGTTTTAAAGATTTATTTTTACTGTTTTTGACAGACAAAGAGACAGAGAGAGACAGAAGGGGGAGGGCCCAGAACAATCTCCATAGTTGCAAATCATTAGTTTTCTACATACCGTAGTTTCATTCCACAGGTGGTCGTGGGATTGCACAGGGCAGGAACTGGGCCTGGGGACTCCCATATGAGGCCCGCCCTGGTGAGAACCGAACTGTCCAGGCATTCCCAATCTTCCATATATTTTGAAGGAAATCACCATGACTTAAATGGTCATAAGTTAACACACTTGCATGGTAACATTTTAAAGAGTAAGCAAAAATTTCCCACATCCAAATTTTTTAACATCTAAAATCTTGTGCCAATCACATCTCTTTTTAGAACCAGGGATATTCAACTTCAGATAGTTGGACTATTCATCTCATTATGCCATACCTCCTCAGCTTCTCCCTTTCTTCTCTCTCCCTTTCTTCTCTTCGCTTCAGGCGTTCTTGGTTTCTTTTCTCCTGCTTCTCAGCTACAACTCTCTTTAAAAAAATGACAGTTTAAATAGTATAAACGAGGAGCATTATTTGCTGGGTCTATTCTTCTTGCATGATCCTGATCTTTAGCATATCTGGTTTCCAATATTGCACAAAAAACATTAAAATCTGTTTAATAACAATTCAATTTGAAGTTTTCACAGGTGTAATCATTAGGCTTCAAAGTTGGGTTTTCAAAATCTTTTCCCTTATTGAGAATATCTGTAAAATTTCATGGTTTTATATGGCGTTTTATTATTTGAAAATCATTCCAATAAGATGTTTCTCCTCTAAATGTTTTCTAGTATTATTTGTATTTTTAAAAGAAATCAAGCCTTATAAATCACTACAAGTTCCCATGCCCTATGATTTCCAATATAGAAATGTCTTCTGCCATTTTCAATTATCGTGATTCTTTTAAAAACACCAGTAAAACACTGAATAGTGCTGTTACTAAGTTTATATCTGCAAAGACTCCCAAGTAGGTATCATTTTTTTAGTTTTAATTTAACAACATTCACTTCCGATGACTCAATATATGTATCTTTCACATTCCTTTGTTAGAACCTAGATGACACACAAGAGTTTTTACATTTCTCACAATTCTGTTTTAAAATAAAAGAATAAAAACCTATAAATGGCTCAATTTCTCTTCAGGGATGTCCTAACATACTTCAGAAGGAAGAATGACTGAATATATTTACAACTTCCCATCTTATTCCATAATTATAGACACAGGAAATGTATACATATTAGAGAGATAGATATGAGTCCAATGCTTGGACTTTGGTCCATACTATAAATAAAGACATTAGATAATTCTAGTTATCAGGCTGATGAAAACTAACGTGCCATGTAACCTTTCACAGTGCACCTCTATGGGTTTCGTTTATTTACAACAATATAAACAGAACAACAAAAATCGCTTAGTCAACCTGGCATCCACAGGGCAAGACTCAAGATTTTTAGTATCTCCTTGGCCTCTGCAACTTTGATTATGAGATGCAATATGTTCTGACAATTTTTTTTTAAGAGTTATTTTTTATTGTTTTAGAAAAAGTGAGAGAAAGAGAAGGGGGCGGGACAGAGCAGTTTCCATGTTGCAGGCACATCATTAGTTGTGACACAGTTTCATTCCACACAGGTGGATGTGGGGCCATGCAGGATTGGAACCAAACCAGGGGACTCCCATATGGGAGGCAAGAACCTTCTCCACCATCCCAGCATTACCAGTTGCACTGCAGTTTAGCATATCTGTTGCATGGGCTGGGGCTGGGAATAGAACCCTGGACCTCATAGTTCCAAGGCAAAGTGCTCAACTGCTCAACCAGTGAGCTATCCCAGCTCAGTTCTATTATATATTTATTGGTTTCTGTCTAAGATTTATACAAATTTTACTAAAATTGTGGACTATATAGTGACTGGGATAATAGTGTATATATGTAATATTTAGTGTAAGAAACTATGGAGAAGCAATATAATAATTTATTAGTGACATTCTTGGGAAACTATGAAGACATATTAAAGAAACTTGGAATTGAAAAACAAAAGGCAACCTTGAATCATAAGTAAACATTTTATCATAAAATGAAATTGAAAAATTTATGACATCATATATTATGTTTGATAAAATAATTTTTTGACTAAAATAACAAATGTTTAAAATAATTTTAAAGATTTTATTGTTTGAGAGAAAAGAGAGAGAGAGAGAGAGAGAGAGAGAAGGAGGGAGGACCTAGAGAAGTCTCCATAGTTGTACATCATTAGTTGTGACAGTTTCATTCCACACAGGTGGATGTGGGGATGCACAGGGTAGGAACCAAATCAGGGGCCTCCTGCATGGGAGGTGAGAACCTTTGCAGCCATTTGGTGCTTAGCAGTTATGCCACAGTTCAGCATATGGGTTTGTATGGGCTGGGGGCAGAATTTGATGCCTGGCTCTTGCAATTGCAAGAAAAGCGCTCAACCTGTTAAGCTATCCCAGCATCCTTAAAATGTCAAATTTTTAACTTTATATAATCAAATGCTGATAACCTCTGATAATTGCAAGTTGAAAAGTATAAATTACTGGTATTAATCTACCACTTTCCTCAAAAAGTTTTGGAAAAACATCAGTTCATTAAAAAGTTGTAATAGGGGGGATGCCAGGATAGCTCAATAGGTTGAACGTTTGTCTTACAACTGCCCCCCATTCAGTTCCACCCCGAGAGGCCCCATAACCACCTGTGTGGACTGAAACTATGTCAAAGCTAATGATGCCAAAACTAATGATGTACAACTATGGAGACGGCTCTGGGCCCTCCCCCTTTTCTCTCTTTCTCCCTTACCTCTCAAAACAAAAAGTAAGTCTTAATTAAAAAAAAGTTGTAAGAGAGATTCTGGGATAGTCCAACAGGTAGAGCACTTGTCTTGAGACCAGGAGGTCCAGGGATCATATCCCAGTCTGTGCAAACCCATGTGCTGAACTGCAGTGCAATTGTAACCAACTGGATGGCAGCGAAGGTTCTTGCCTCTCACTGGGGAGGCCCAGGTTCAGTCCCCACCCTGCACAGCCCCACATCCACTCGTGTGGAACGAATCTATGTCACAACTAATGATGTACAACTATGGAGACTGCTCTGGGCCCCTTCCTTCCTTCCTTCTTTCCTTCCTTCCTTCCTTCCCTCTCTCACCTTCTCTTAAAACACAGTAAATCTTGAAAATTAAAAAATGTTATTAACAGGTTTTCTTGCACCCAGAATAACTTAGCACCCAAATGCCACAAAATTGCCCAGGTCCCAAGCATCAGAATGGGCTGGCAAATGCCTGGAAATGAATGTGTTAAGAGTCCAAAACCATTTGCATTAAGTGACAGTCTTTTCTTATATAGGTTTCATTATAAATCCTTTCTGAAATGGGAACAGAAGTGTAACATAAAATTAGAGGTCCTATAAGCTTGCTATTTAGTGAAGAACTATAAAATATTTCAAATAAATATTGAGATCATTTTCTCAATCTTCCTTTAAATACATATTACATTATTAATTTTACAGAAAAAAAATTAAAAACGTAGGGAATTTTGTGTGGAAGAATTAATTAGAACTCAGCAAGATTCCTAATTCAACATCACATCCAACCAAAATACCACCTCCTAGATAAAAAGGGATAGTATTTAAAGGTCTCTTTCTTAGACATCATCCATTAAACCAGCTGGTATCTCCATTAAAATCCTGCTCAGTATGAATTAAGAGAATCACAGTCAAGAGTATTATACAAAAGACAACTAATACAGATAAAAAGAATGAACAACTGGATAAAGTGAGGGATATTAATTTACCAATGTACCTTTAATTCTTCAAGCTTCTCTCTTATTTCAATAAATCCCAGGTGCAGTTTACCCCCAAAATGATCAGCCAGTCGCCTATCATTATCATGAAGACCTAAATAGGCAGAGCAGACTTCACAGACTCGAAGTTTTTGCTGTTGGAAACTGGAAGCTGGCATAGAATTCCGATAAACTTCCTAAACAAAAATGAGAAAAACAATGTTCTTGTAAACCTCATTGAAAGTCATACAATTAAACAAAATATACTATGTTTATACCAAAAATGTCTTGTAATAAACACACTAATGCACAGCTATTCTGTCATAAAAATTATAGATTCCCCATGAAACTAATCCTCTGACCTCAGGACCTCTCCACTGGAGATAAAAGATCAGAGCCTCAAATATCTCTGGCCAAGAACTACCATGACAATTTTACCATGACAATAGAGCCCAACTTTCTGAAACGATTTTTTCAATGTTCTGCAATGCTCTGTTTTCTGTGACTTTTGTTAAAAAATGAAATGCAGCAACCCCAAAACTATACATTAGTGAAGAATCAAGAAAGTAGAAGTCACCCATGCTTGCAGAGAAGGAACGCATGTTTTCCATATTATTATAGCTTCCTTCTATTGCCTTCTTTCTCACAGATCCTCCTCCCATCACTTCTGGAAATGTAAATAGATCGTACAAATAAACTTCCTACTAAAAGCAATAGGTTTCTAAGACAAGAGATGAAAGGTGCCTTGCTGAGATTTAGATGTCTTGCACAGAACCATTTCATTTTAATTAAATTCATTAATGAAGTACTATTGAGTTTGTGAACCCAGTGTAACCCTTTTTTTCTGACAGAATTCTGGTCTTTGTTTGAGGCAGCAGCATATATAACTAAAAACATTACGTTTCCAAGTTTCTGTGTAGCTTTGGCTAAGGAGCATAAATGGATATAGCTGTACAGAATCTACAGAAAAGCTCTTTAAAAGGGAGTAAATAGATACAGACAAAAATCACCAATGGATGCTATAACCTGTGAATCAAAAAGTGATGAAAAACAGAATACAGTTTCAAAAGTGTCAATACCAGGATATTTATATTAACACAGCAACTTCACGGTAGAAAAACAGGCAATATCAGAAATGGAACAAAGCACTAATATGTGCCTTCTGACAGGATGTAGCATTACTTCAGCGGTATTTCTGTCAAAATCTAACCAGGAAGAAAAGTAGACAAAGCCAAATGAAGGATATTTTACAAAATAACTGGCCTATTGTTTCAATGTCAAGATCATATCAGACAAAGACTGAGATTCCAGATTAAAGGAGACTGGAGAGACATAAAATTAAGTATAACATGTCATCCTAGATTGAATCTTAAAGGAAATATTCTTTCTTTTATGAAAAAAGAGCATTATTGAAACAACTTTCAAAATTTGAAAAAAGTCTTTAAATTAGTTAATGGTATTATAGCAATTAATTTTTCATTCAGATCATTATACTGTGATTATGTAATAAAATATTATTGTTTTTAGGAAATACACACTGAAGTACTCAGGGATTAAAGAGGAATTTGTAACTTACTGTCACATAGTTCAAGTACACATACACACATGCATACACACAAGAGAATGATAAAACAATTGCGGTAAAATGTTGACATCTGGGAGTCTGGGTGAAGGAAGGATACAGGGAATTCTTTATGGTATTTTACTTTTCTAAAATATTACAAAGTAAAAACAAATTAAAAGAAAAACATAAATACATGACACACAAAGGCAAGTCACCTAAATTTTGTGCAACGTTATTCCTCCTCTTTCTACTTATACATAGAGCAAAAACTTTTAGGCTTAGCGGCCATATTGCTACTGCATATTGATGAGCATAAAGATGAATCCATATAATTAAGGATGGCTAACCATAGGGCTAGAAGTGGCTTGTATGCTAAATGTCATCATGGAGCTGCTGTTACCAGCCTGACCTCCCTAAACTTGAGTCCTTATTAAATGAGAAAAACAAAACTTCCTTTGGTTAAGTTTTCTATTATGTATAGCCCAACACAATATATAATGAGCAAGTAAATTTTTGAATGTATTGTTGTTAGTAAAAAAAAAATCAACTGATAATACATAACAGGCTAAAGATGTTAAGCTACTGTGTACAGCTGACCCTTGAACATGGGTTTGAACCGTGTGGGTCCATTTATATGCAGATTTACAATATAATGGAAATTTTTTTGGAGATTTGTGCAAATGCAGTGAATGATCAAGACTGTCCCTGTCTATAAAGCTGCTAACACAAGCCTTGAAGGGAAACCATAAACACCAGCTGCTAGTTTTTTGGTTGTACAAGCCGGTCCGAACAAGAACCCTTTTTCTGGATTGGCTCCATTGATGCTTTGTTCCTGAAGTCAGGAAGTGCCTTGCCAGTAAGGGATGGCCTTTTAAATTTTAAAGTTCTTTTGATATTGAATAGTGCCCTTGGCCACTCAGAACCACCTGAGTTTAACACTGAAGGTATCAAAGTGGTTTACTTGCCTCTAAACACAATGTCTCTTAAAAAAAAAAAAAAAAGTTATTTTTTTGACAGAGAGAGAAAAACGACAGAGAGACGATGAGAAGGGGGAGGGCCCAGAGCAGTCTCCATAGTTGCACATCATTGGTGTTCAACATAGTTTCATTCCACACAGGTAAGTGGGGTGCTGGAACGGGGCAAGGGCCTCCCACATGGGAGGCATGCCCCCAACAAGTTGGGAGCCAAGCTGGGGGCCTCCCACATGGGAAGCTCGTCCTGGTGAGAATTGAACTGGGGTCTCCCACATGCAGCTAGCCTTGGTGAGAACTGAACTGGGGGTCTCCCACATGAAGCTCGCCCTGGAGCGACTCGAACTGGGGGCCATACCCCAGTTCAGCATGTGTGTCTGCACGGGCTGGGGCCAGGCCTGGGTGGGGCCAAGGTGGGGCTGGGATTCCATCCTGGGACCCTGAAGCTGCAAGGTGAGCGCTTAACCCACTAAGCCATCCCAGGGCCACCCAACAATGTCTCTTAATTCAGCCTCTAGATCAGGAGTTATATGGACCTTTAATATAGTACACACAGTCCTATGGAAAGGGCTGTCAACCCTAGGGGGGAAAAAATCTCAATAGAGAAAACATCATAAAAGTCTAAGATTATACCATTAAACATGCCATCGTTGGTATAGAAAAAGTCACAAAAGCCATCAAGCCCAAAACAATAATTTCCTGCTGGAGAAAACTGTCCAGATGTTGTGCATGACATCATAGGATTTACAACAGAGCCAATAAAAGAATCATTAAAGAGATTGTGGATATGGCAAAAAAGATGGCAGGAGGAAGGAGGTTTCAAGATATGGATCTTGGATAAGGTGACCAGATTTTAACATTCGTAAAGCAGGACACCATTGACCGGGGGGGGGGGGGGGGGGGGGTTCTTGATTAAAAATTTGGTCTATCTCCCACGTTCCCTAGATTGTCATGCATTCTTTCCAAAAATCGGGACTTTTTAAAATGCCAAAGGATGCGGGATAAATTGTTAAAAATCGGGACTGTCCCACCAAAAGCGGGACGTCTGGTCACCCTAATCTTGGAGAACTTTAGGAACTAACAGACATCACACCAGAAGAACAGAAAACAACTTAATGGATACCAGTGCCAGACGATGAGGAAGATGTAGAAAAAGCAATTCCAGAAAACAAACTGACATTAGATAATCTGGCAGAAGGGTTCCGATTATTCAAGCCTGCTTTTGACTTCTATTACAACAGGACCCTTCTATGGTACAGGTACTGAAACTAAAACAAACAGTGGAAGAAGAACTGGTACCTTATAGAAACATTTTTATAGAGAAATGAAAAAGCAAAAAAGTCAGACAAAAATTAAAATGTATTTCCATTAAGTTACAGCAAATTTGCCTGCCTTTTATGTCTCTTTCCACTTCCTCCTGCCACCCCTTGAAACAGCAAGACCAATTCCTTGTCTTCCTCCTCCTCAGCCTACTCAACGTGAGGATGACAAGGATAAAGATCTTTATGATGGTCCATTTCCAGTTAATGAACAGAAAATAATCTTCGTGCCATATAGTACTCATCTGTTTATCTTTGCATAAAAATCTGATTAAGTGTACAGCAAGAATTGTGAGAGGTCTTCTGTCATGATTATTATCATCACCTAAGTATTCATTGTGTAGAACATGTCATACAAGACTTGTATGGAAGTGGATAGCCTTTCCTTACATAGGCATAAGGTGAGTGATATTTAATACAAAATTAATAACGTGTTAAGTTTTCTTACTGTTTTATAAGTTTGCTTTCAAGGAATTATATTACCATACATCATGTCCCCCAATGCCCCTAGTTGAAGAAATTGCATGTCAGCATATCATCACAGGTAAGCAGTTGTTTAAAAAAAAATGTAACAATGTTTTCAATACTATATGCCATAAAAATTTTATGATTCATTAGTGTATAGGCTAGGCTATCATGAAGCAATCATTATTGATTACACTAGGCTATTGTAAGCAATCATATTGTTGCTTTTTCGCTATCAATGCATGAATCATACCTGTAAACAATTTTTTGTTAAATTTACTGGGGTGACATTGGTTGGTAACAATTAGGTTCCAGGTGTACAAATCTACATTACATCACCTATGTGTTACATTACGTCCTCACCACCCAGAATCAGCTCTCCTTCCATCACCATGGTGCCCTTTCCCAACTCCCCTCAACCCCACTCTCCCTTCCTCCCCCCTCCCCTCTTACCCTCAGGAAACCACCAAACTATTGAGTGTGTCCATAAGTTTTTGTTTGTTACTTTCAGTTTTAAACAATTTCTTATTCAAATTATTTTTTCAATTTTGATTTTTAGTATTAGCAATATTATATCTACAGTGTTTTACATCTGTAAGACAATACTGATGTAGGTACTGACAGACTATTCATCTTATAAACATATGACATAAATTTACAGCAGTGATACAGTACAATGCTGTATTTTCATTTCTCCAGCTTTACTGTAAGAATACACTACAAATATATATAACATACAAAATATGTGTTAATAGACTGTTTATGTAGTCAGTAAAGGCTTCTGGTCAACACTAGGCTATTAGTAGTTAAGTTTTGAGAGAATCAAAAGTTACATGTTAATTTTTGACTGAGTTCTTAACCCGTGTTGTTCAAGGGTCAACTATAAATCTTCAGGTACATACACATATATGAAGTTTTATGAAAACTGCAATAGTCATGTGCTGCATAACATCTGGTCAGCAATGAACTGCATAGAAAATGGTGATTCCATAGCTTATAAATGGAGCTGAAAAATTCCTATTGCCTAGTGATAATGTAGTCATCCTAAAGCAAGCATGTCCAACCTGCAGCCCTGGACAGCTTTGAATGAGGTCCAACACAAATTATTAAAACAGAGATTAAACAGAGATTTTTTGCAACTTTTTTTTTTTTAACTCATCAGCTATTGTTAAGTGTATTCTGTGTGTGGCCCAAGACAATTCTTCTTCCAGTGTGGCCCAGGGAGGCCAAAAGGTTAGATGTCACTGTCCTAAAGCATTACAAATACCACTGCGTTACAATTTCCTATAGTGTTTAGTACAGGGTTTTGTGACCTAGGAGCTATAGAGGCACAGAATTTGTCACCCCCAAATATGTCCATATGGCATAAGAATTATTTTAGGCTGGTTCATTTTAAGAAAAGGTGGATATGGGAATTCTGAAAAGCAAGTAAAAGTAACCCTTTGTAAAAGGCACTGACTTTTGTAAGGGTATACCAGAAATATCTAGAAACTCTTATCAATGCAAAAGACAACTTAAATCTGCATAGCAAGGTTATCCTTGTTTACTGTGCTTTTCCTGGTAGCCTCCCAAAACTGACTCCTCCTACCGCAATGTATCTTTTGTCTTCAGCTGATTTGGTATTCAAGGTGGTGGCTTCACCTATGTAAGTTAATCCTTAGTGCTACCTTCTGCCAGCGGTACTAGCGAGAAATGCGAAGGGTAATTTAATAAAATGTATCACCTTAGGAACATTATGAAGTTATTGTTTTAGATATCCATATGTTTTTTTATAGTTTTATATAAGGTGAATTAGTTAATACTATTCATTTACATTGTCTGAAAAAGAAATGTAATTATTTCAGTCATACATCATACAAAAAATATATATAAAAATGTAAAAATAAGTTATAGTGCTTTTAACTATGGTCTATGTATGAGCCAATATATCGGCCCGCCACACTTTTTGCCTGAGGTGCAAAAGCCGATATATTGGCCCCGTCGCTCTAAAAGGGTTAAGTTACTCAGCGGGTCTCTCCCATGTACACAGGAAGTATACATGTTACTAAACTTTTGTTTTTCTCCTATTAATCTGCCTTTTATTATAGGGATGCCTCAGTCAAGAACCCAGTATGGTAGAAGGGAAATCATTTTCCCTCCCTTACAGAGCAACAAGCTATACCATATAGCCTTGGTGTGCAGTAGGCTATACTGTCTAGGTTTAAGTGTATTCTATGATGTTGGAACAACAAAATCACCTAACAATTTCTCAGAACATATCCCCACTGTTAAGCAATACATGACTGTATATGGAAGGAAAGTAGTAATGCTCACTTGGCTTCATTACTTGGAATCTTTTGAGGAAATAAATTAAAGAAATTCTATATATCAGGACATTAAAATTATCAAGAATGGCTACATGGTATATTGTTTTCCATCCGATTACCTTTAATCTGTGTCTTTATATTTAAAGTGGATTTCTTATAGCTAGTAAATTTATAGAGCTGTCTGCTTTTTAAGAAAATTTCATCTCACAATCTCTGCCTTGCAAATCCAACAATTAGATCAAGCTTGTCTAACCTATGGCCCAGGACGGCTTTGAATGTGGCCCAACACAAATCTGTAAACTTTCTTAAAACATTATGAGATTTTCTTGCAACATTTTTTTTTAGCTCATCAGCTATCATTAGTGTTAGTGTATTTTATATGTGGCCCAAGGAAGCCAAAAGATTGGACACCCCTGGTTAGATCATTTATATTTAATATAATTATTGAGACACTGGATTTAAATCTATCATCCTATTTATTCCCTGTATGTCCAATCTGTTGTTTGTTACTTTACTCCTGCCTTCTTTTGGGTGAAGTATTTTTTAGGATTACCTTTTATTTCTACTATTAGTTATACCTCCTTTTATTCTTCTAGTGGTTTCTCTAGGGTGTGTAGTATATAACTTTAACTTAGAAGGCTAGAAAGGCTTTATTCACATGAGACAAAGGAGATTTCAGAACAAGGGAAATCACTAGGGATAATGAAGAACATTTCAAAAATAATAAAGGGTTGAATTAATCAAAAAGACTAAACAATCCCAAATGTATATTAAGCTAGTAACAGAGCTTCAAAATACATGAAGCAAAAAAAATGACAAAATGGAAAGATAAATCTACAATTATAGTTGGGAGACTTCAACATTCCCCCCAGTAAATGGAATAAGCAAATAGAAAATCAATAGGATATAGAAATCTTAAACAGATCAATCAACTATCCTGACTCAGTAGAACACTCCATTTAACATAGCAGACTATCATTCTTTTCAAGTGCAGATGAACATTCACCAAGATAGACCATATGCAGGACCGCAAAACAAGTACTGACATATTAAATAGAACTTAAAATCACACAAACGTTCTCTGACCACAACAAAAAGTCAGTAACAAAAAAAAACCCCAAAACCTGAATAAATACTATAGGGGAAGCTAGGATGGCTCAGAGGGTTAAGCGCTTCCTTTGCAGTCCCGGAGACAAAGGATCGAATCCCGGCTCCGACCCAGATAGGCCCCTATGCTGAACTGGGGTGTGCCCCCAGTTCAGTTCTTGCCGGGGGCCTATGCAGAAGGTTCCCGGCCCAGTTCCTGCCCTGTGCAGCCCCGCGCCCACCTGTGGAGTGAAACTATATGGAAAACTAATGCTGTCAACTGTGGAGACTGCTCTGGGACCTCCCCCTTCTCTCTGTCTCTCTCTGTCAAAATCAATAAAAATAAATCTTCAAAAAAAAACTATATACATTCCTAAATGACTCATAAATCAAAGAAGAAACCGCAAGCGATATTAGCATGCTTTGAATTCAATAAAAATGAAAATACAATATATGAAAATCTGTGAGAAACAGATGTAAGTCGTAGTTAGAAGAAAATTTACAGCATTAAATGGTCTAAAAATCAATGATCTAAGCTTTTACTTTAAGAACTATAATGACAAATTAAACCCAGGTGTGTGACACAGAAGCAACAAAGACTCCTGCAAAAGCGAGAGAGTACAATCCCTTCTGCAGGCATTCAATTTTCTAAAAAATATCAGTTGGGCCAAACAAAATAGAACTTTGTTCACAAGACATCAGATCTTGACCTGAGCTGTGCAGGAAGAATGATAGGAGGCTCCCAAAGTGCTAGCAGATTGCAGTGAGGTGGAAAGAGAAGGGAGAATGGTAAAGTTGCATGGGAAGATTGGAGGGTATGGTTATCAAAGTGACCAGGTAATTCAAAGTGTATGTGTATGTCTGTTCTGTGTCTGTCATGTCTGACTAACTAGTTTTGTTAGTTTTATTTATCAATTATAAATTTCAAAATATCAATAGCTCTAAATTCCAAAAAGCACTCATTTTGACACACAACCCAGTAGTATGATACAGACTAAATACTTTTAAATTGGTTTAGATTCTCTTTAATAAAAACTTTGCAATAATTTTCAGTCAAATATATGTTCCTTAAGAAGTAATACCAAAAAAAAAAAAAAAGCAATACCATCATTAAGAATTTAGATACCTCTGCTTCTCTTTTCTTTGCCCGTGCTTTCTCTACTTCATCCATTACTTTCTGGGATTCTTCCACATTCCCTTCAGCTCCTAGTTGTTCCACCTTGGCCAACAATTTACCAATTTCTTCATTTAATTCATGAACACGCTCTGCCTAGAAAAGATCACAAATAAAAAACAGAGTATCAACACTCACAGTATTTCAGAAAAGACTTAAGTTAACGAAGGCAATTTGAGTATAAATAATGCTTTTAAATGAATTCATAGAACATCAGGATGTTTAGCCAGCCAGCCTGCCTGCCTGTACTTCATTAAGGTCAGGAATACAACTGATCTCAATACAACTATTACTTTCCAACCTCTGCTTCAGCAGTATATTCCAAGTATAAAATACCTTCTCTTCTACAATCTAGCCCTCTGTACCTTTCCAAATCATCTTCTGCTGTTCTCCTATAGATTTAGTTCACAACAAAATTTATATTTTGTTTCCCAAATTTACCCTTTTGTTTCTGCCTCTGTGACTTTGCATACATACTGTTACCTCTTTCTGGGATGTCATCCCCTTGCTCCCTTGCCTGCTTAGTGAATGTCTACGAGGTCTGACAATTAAGATCACAAACTCAACTCAGAAAACATACTACATACTTCATTGTTAAATATCACTATGGTCACCTTCGAAGTACTCCTTTAAGGGAAGCTATGAAAAAGAAAGCAATGCCAGTGCCTCATCAACCCTTCAAAGCAATTTTGGTACTCTTTTTCTGGAATGACCATCAGAGCCGTCTTCCTATTACCCTTGATGTTCTGAATGTCATCAGAATGTCTACCTTTCAAATATTTCCTTTATCTTTGGTAAAGAAAGAAGTCATTGGGGGCCAGATCAGGTGAGTAGCGAGGGTGTTCCAATAGTTACTTGTTTACTGGCTAAAAACTCTCTGACAGACCGTGCTGTGAGCTGGTGCATTGCCATGATGCAAGAGCCATGAGTTTGTTAGGGAAAAGGTCAGGTCTTTTTTGTCTCACTTTTTCATGCAGCCTTTTCAGCACTTCCAAATAGTCAACTTGGATGACTGTCCAGTTGGTACAAATTCATAATGAACAACCCCTCTGATATCAAAAAAGGTTAGTAACATTGTTTTAACTAGATTTGGAATGATGGAACTTTTTCAGTAGTGAAGAATTGGCTGACTTCCATTGTGCACTTTGACACTTTGTTTCAGGGTCATATTGGTACATATTGTTTCATCACCAGTGATAACATGGCCCAAAACATTGTCTTGCTTCTCCAAAAAGTCTTGGAAAACTTTGACTCTCCTTTGCGTTTATTCATGAGCTCCTTTGGGACTGTTTTTGCATACATCTTTCTCATGCCAAGATTTTCAGTTAAGATGTTCCTGTTTCTCTATTAATGTTTACTGGGTCTCCTATGCTTCTAACAGTCAATCAATAATTTTGATATACAATTTGATGAATTTTTGCAATGTTTTCATCAGTTGTGCTCATTACTGGCTGCCCTGACCTGTCTTCCTCAGTGATTTTCTTTCCCCTCAAAAAACGTTTAATCCATTTGTACACTGCTGTTTTCTTCATGGCATTATTCCCATCAACTTGGACTAACACGTCCCTGATTTCACTTCCATTCTTGCCAAGTTGAACAAGAAATGTAACATTTGTTTATTGCTAATTCAAGCTCTGACATTCTTGTGACGGCACACAAAAACACGCAACAATGAACACCACTCACCAAGACACTGCCACACGTCAGCATGAACACAGCTGTGAGACACTGATATATGAAGGTTATGAAACCTTACTGAGTTGTTTATACAGTGCTGCCAACATAAAGGCATGGTGGCAAGTCTGCAAACTTCATTGTCAGAACTTGTATTTACTCAATGAGATCCAACTCAAGAGTCTATTTTGATACATTCTTGAACAATCAATCACTACACCTTATCCCCATTAAGCACATATGTAGAAAAGCCATACCCTCTTTTGTGGCACCTTTGTATCCTTTATGACAATTACTTTTATATATCATATCACTTTTAAAAGACTGCTACCTATATTTCCCATCTTTTTATTTCCAATGCCTAGAAAATAACAAGCTCAATTATTGGTTAAAAGAATTAATTGAATATTCTTTCAAACAAAAATATGGCTTGAGAAGCCTAAATATCTGGCTTATGGCCAAACCAGTTACCAGGTGTGCAAGTCTGGCCATATTAATTAACCTGAATCTATTTCTCATTTGAGAAGCAGAGATTAATACCTATCTCACAAAGCTTTAAGAAATGAGACAATGTGCCCTTGCACATTTATTGCACAGTACATTATGTTTATTATGTAAGAATGGCGCCCCTTCTCCCTTATTTCATGTCCTTCCACTGGGATTAATTCTTGCATTAGGGTTTGATATGTGTCTTCTTTGCCTCAGCAGCAGTACCACCATCATCATCCTGGGAATTTACTTCATTTCTGTTCTTTTAGGGGCAAATGACACATATACAGTCTTAACTTTAGCTGCAAAATAAGTATTCATCCTGTATAGCTAATTATATTAGAAAGCAGGTTCTAAACTGGTAATGAAAATCCAGTCTCAACAAACTAGTATACCAATAATCTTTACTTCTCAAAATTCCTTCAATCCAAGATATATGCCCCTCAAAGAAATTCCCTACCTCCTTAACAAAGTGGTAGAGAATGATTGCATTAATGCCCACAACTCTTCACTCTTCCTTGTACTCATGTCCTTTGTTATGTAACCAAGTGTCATACTCTGAATTTGAACTTAGACATATAACTGGTTTTATTAACAGGACAGTAGCAAACATGATATAAGGAAAGGAAAGGTTTGTAAAGTGCTTATATGATTGGGTTTGATGTTTCTGCACCTCTCTACTCCCATCATGAAAACACAGTTCAATAGCCTCTAGCTGACTAGAAGACATGGAAGTGGGCCCAGCTAAGAAAGAATAACTGCCTATAAGTTCAGCCTAAAGCACTGACTATAGACTAATGGACTAAATAAATACTGTTTTAAGTCACTGAGTTTTGACTAACAATATTTTTGTAGTGGTAGATAACCAATACAGCTTGGGATTAAGCCAGCACCTGCAGATCTCTTTCAACCATAAGCTATTAGCTCCTTTGTACTTCAGGATGCCCACCATTATAGCCCCCATCTTAAGAGAACTTTTCAGAATATTGGTGAAAAGTAAGCCTCCCTCAAATAAGGGAATTCACCTCCCTTTGTACATACATTATCTAGCACTGTATTTAATGTCAACTGAACTCTCTCTGGGTACCGTAAATGTGTCCATTCTGAATTTTGATAAAATGTACCAGACTACACAGAATGGTATAGAATTATAAACTATTAAATTATCCATCAACAAAATGCAATACAGGGATGCTGGGATAGCTCAGCAGTTGAGCACTTGCCTCGTAATCGCAAGGTCTGGGGTTTAATTCCCGGCCCTGGCCTGTGCAAACCCATATGCTGAACTCTGGCGCAACTAGTAACCACTAAGATGGCTTAGTGGCGAGTTTCTCGCCTCCTATGCAGAAGGTCTCTGGTTTGGTTCCTGCTCCACATCCACATGTGTAGAATGAAACCATGGCACAACTAATGATGTACAACTAAGGAGACTGCTCTGGGCCAACCCCCCTTTCTCTCTCACCTTCTCTCAAACAATAAATCTTTAAAAACAAATAAAACAAAAATGCAATATAAAAGGGGTTACCTAGAAAAACCTGGTATTTATAAAAAATTCATTTATTCTTACATGTTTAAACTTCAATCACATTCAAAGACCTGTTTGATGCAATATACCCAACGAGATGGTTTGCTCAAAACAGTTGTTGAATTCGTTGATTTTGATGCCTTTTAGTGCTTCTGCCATTTTTTTGTTTCACCTCTTCTACATTGGCAAAACATTTCCCTTAGAGGACTTTTTTTCATCCAGGGTAACAAAAAAACGTTGCTTGGGGTGAGTTCAGGTGAACAGGAAGTGTGAAGCACAGGAGTCATGCTGCTTTCTGGTAAAATATTACTGAATACTCAGCACAGTGTGGGCAGGTACACTGTCATGCCACATGTTGTTCACGTAAATCACCCATCATGAAATGGGCAAATGCATTCAAAGAGTCTCCAAAAAAGTTACTGAAGCCAAACACAGCCTCTCACAACAATGCCAGCTAGTCCACTGATGCAGATGGGTTCCTAGAACACTCGCCTAGTGGGGAAAGCCTTTACTACAGGCACCCACCCTCCAGACCTCCAGAAGATAATTCCAGTGTTTTGGGGTTCCTCCCTCATATAAACATTTTTCTGGATTTTAATTATAATCAACCAACTCTATATAGGAAAAATAACCACACTGTGGAATTACATAATACTAAAAAATTAACTTTATGGATATAATTTTGTGGTTGTTTTTAGAGGTGAGAAATGATGACATCTAGAATTTGCTTTTAATATATATATTTTATTTATTTATTTATTTTGACAGAGGAGAGAGCGAGAGAGAGAGATACAGAGACAGAGAGAGAACTGAACTAGGGAGCTCCCAGTTCAGCATATGGTTCCGCACAGGTCAGGGCCGGGACTCGATCCCCGGTCCCCGGTGCTGCAAAGTGAGTGCCCAACCCACTGAGCCATCCCGGCTTCCCCTAGAATTTGCTTTTAAAATAAAGAATAACAGAAAAGTTGACAGCTTTGAATCCACTGAAATTCACTGCATTTTTTCCTCCACTTTTTGCATAAAAGTTCACAATGAAACATTTTTAAGAAGCAGGAAAAGTAAAACATCTGAACAACACCAAAAAATCAGGATTTAAAAAACTGAGCAATTCATTTGGAAAATGAGCATAAGACATACACAGACAATTCACTGGAAATGATATACAGATGGCAAATAAGCACATGAGAAAAACGTTCAAAGTTATTAGGGAAATGCAAATTGAAAACATGATGAGCTACCACTAAACACCTTTCAAAATGGATAAAATGAAACAGTGGGGGAAGCCGGGATGGCTCAGTGGGTTAAGCACTCAATTTGCAGCCCTGGGGACCGAGGATTGAATCCCGGTTCCAGCCTGAGTGCCCCCAGTTCAGTTCTTACCGGGGTGAGATCCCTGGCCCAGTTCCTGCCCTGTGCATTCCTGCACCCACCTGTGGAATGAAACTATGTGGAAAAAACAATGATGTACAACTATGGAGACTGTTCTGGGCCTTCCCCCTTCTCTCTGTCTCTATCTCTGTATCTCTCTCTCTGTCAAAAACAATAAAAATAAATCTTAAGAAAAAAAAAATGAAACAGTGACACCATCAAATGCTGGCATGAAATGTGGAGAAAATGGACCAACGACTAACACATTGCTGGTAGGAATGTAAAATGGAAAAGCTACTCTAGAAAAAACTTTGGCACTTGCTTTCAAAACTAAAAATGGCGGGATGTGGGAAAGCTCAGTGGGCTGAACATTTGCCTTGGAAGAGCAAGGTCCAGGGATTGGGTCCCATCCCATGCAAACCCACATGCTGAACTGTGATGCAACTGTAACCACCAGGATGGCAGCAAAGGTTCTTGCCTCCCATGTGGGAGGCCCCTGGTTCAGTTTCAGCCCCCAGCAGCCCCACATCCACCTGTGTGGAATGGAACTATATCATAGCTAGTGATGTATGGCTGTTGAGACTGCTCTAGGCCCTCCCCACTTCTCTCTCTCTAACCTTCTCTCGAATAAAATAAGTCTTAAAAACAAAATAGGGGAAGCCGGGATGGCTCAGTAGGTTAAGCGCTCACTTTGCAGCGCCGGGGACCGAGGATTGAGTCCCAGCCCCGGCCCGTGCGGAACCATGTGCTGAACTGGGAGCTCCCCCAGTTCAGTTCTCTCTCTGTATCTCTCTCTCTCTCTCTCTCTCCTCTCTCTGTCAAAAATAAATAAATAAATAAATAAATAAATAAATTTTTAAAAAATAAAAATAAAAAAAGTAAACAAACAAAACTAAAAATGGCCTCATCAATATGACCTAGCAATTACACTCCTGGGCATTTATCCCAAAGACATGAAAACTTAAGTCCACACAAAAATCTATACATGAATATTTATTGCAGCTTTATTAGTATTAACCAATAAGCTGGAAATAACCTAATGTCCCCTTATATATGCAAATGATTAAAAAGTGGTATATCCACACCATGGAATGCTACTCAGAAATTAAAAGGAATAAACTGATACACACAACTTGTATGAATCTCAAGGAAGTTATGCTGAGTGAAAAAAAGGCAATCTCAGAGGGATACATACTGTGTGATTCCATTTGTATATTAGGTGAAACAACAATTATAAAGATAGAAAAAAGATCAGTGGTAGCCAGGGATTAGAGAAAAGTGGGTAGGTGAGAGTGGCTATAAAGGTGGAAACATATTGGAATCTTGTGGTGATACTACAGTTAGCTGAATTATGGTGGCAGTTACCCAAGTTACCCATGTGACAAAACTGCATTACACACACACACACATACACACACACACACACGAGTGCATGCATAACTGGCGATATCTGAATAAAATGTAAGGACCGAAACAGTACTCGTTTCTAGCCTTTGATACTATACTATACAGTTGTATAAGATGTTAACATAAGGAGAGGCTAGAGGAAGAGTACATTAGAGTTCCCTGTATGTCTTTGCAATCTCCCATAAATGTAATTTTTCAAAGAGAAAAATTAATAGTACACTGACACTATGTTTTATATTGAAATAATTGAAATTCTTACCTTTGCTGCTACTTCAGCACTAATCTCTTCTTGAGTTTCTGCTAATCTTTTCTTAGCCACTTCTGTTCTTCGATCACAATCTGCAATGAATGACTGCAGATGATCCATAGCCTACAAAATTTAATTAAAGACAATTACTGCCAGAAAAACTGACTTTATTCAGAGATATGTTTACTCAATAATTATACTTTTGAGAATACTGGGATGGCTCAGCAGGTTGAGTGCTACTCTTGCAGCCTTGGGGTCCAAGGATCAAATCCTGACCCTGGCCCATGCAGAGTGATATGCCGAACTGGGGTGTGGCCCCAGCTTGGTTCTCGCTAGGGCAAGCTCCATGCAAGAGGCCCCCAACCCAGTTCTCATCCTGCACAACCCCATGCCCACATGTAGAATGAAACTATGTAGAAAACCAATGATGTGCAACTATGGATATTGCTCTGGGCCCTCCCCTTTCTCTGTCTCGGTTTCTCTCTGTCAAAAACAATAAAAATACATCTTAAAAAAAAAAAATCATACTTTGTTTACAGTGCTATTATGAAAGTAAAAGAATAACAAAAGCAGATTCAAAAATGAATAAAAAATACTATTCATCTATCAAATTGGCAAAAAGTAAACACATAATTCCCAGGAAAGGTTAACACTGTAAGGAACCTGCCATTCTCATACAATGCTGTTAAGAAGCCCAATCAGTGGCAGCCTATATAAAGGAAATGTGCTGATATAAAATGCCTTAAAAATGTCCCCCAGCTTAGTAATTTAACTTCCAGAAATTTGTTATAATAAAGTAATTAGAGATGTATGGAAGGATTAATATTAAAATGTTCTTCAGTGTTATTTTTATGGTGAAAAGTTGTAACTACCCTACATATCTAGGTTAACACATAAAAATTTTTATCTTTAGCCATTAAAAAAAGGTTTTAATAGAACACTTTTGGACACAAAAAAATGTTCCTGGGGAAGCCGGGATGGCTCAGTGGGTTAAGCGCTCACTTTGCAGTGCTGGGGACCCAGGATCGAATCCTGGCCCCAGCCCTTGCGGACCCATATGCTGAACTGGGGAATGCCCCCAGTTCAGTTCTCTCTGTCTCTGTATCTCTCTCTCTGTCAAAAACAAAACAAAAACAAAACAAACAAACAAACAAAAACATTGTGTTAAAAAAAAAAAATGTTCCTGATTCACTTACATATAATAAGCAAGTTACAATCTTATATGCAATAAGATCTCAATTTTATAAAATGAAAAAATGGAACAGCACACATTAAATGTTAGTATTTATTTCTAGAATATAGGGATAATTTTTAATAATTTTTCAAATTTTCCACAAAAATATAACCAAGAAAACTTGCCCTTTTTTTCAAAGAATGAACTATTGAGAATTTTAGCAGTGTTCACATTGCAAATATCCAGTTCAATATTTATATAAAAGCCATTTGTCAGGCATATACTATTAATATGTCTATAATTAAATAATAGTTCACTTAAAAGTAAACTTTTAAGATTTATTCCCACGTTAAGCAATTTGGACTTTCATATCTTAATGTACATAAATACAGGTAATTTAGAACACAAAAGTTTTCATTGAAGATAAGGCGGATGCTGAGATAGCTCAGCAGTTGAGCGCTTGCCTCACAATCGTGAGGTCCAGGGTTTTGATTCCCGCCCTGGCCCGTGCAACCCCATATGCTGAACTGTGGAGCAACTGATAAATGTCAGGATGGCCTGGCAGCAAAGTTCATCACTTCCCATATTGGAGGCCAGTGGCCCCACATCTACCTGTGTGGTATTATAACCATATCACAACTAATGATGGACAATTATGGACACTGTTCTGGGCCCACCCCCCTTCTTTCTCTCTCTCTCACCTTCTAACAAATAAATCTTTTGAAAATTTTTAAGAAAATATAAATTTACTCAGCACACAAAGAATTCTAAAAATAGTTGGTTAACTCAAGATTTTGTTTTGTTTTTAAATTTCATTTTATTGTTTTTTGACAGAGAGAAGGGGGAGGACCCAGAGCAGTTTCCATAGCTGTACGTCATCAGTTTTCGACATGGTTTTGTTCCACACAGGTGGGCAAGGGCCACACAGGGTGGGAGATGAGCTGGGGTCTCTTGCCCCCTCAAGCTAGGGGCCAAAATGGGGGGCAGGGGCGAGAACCGAACTGGGGGCCGCCTACATGGGAAGCACACCAGTTCAGCATATGGGTCCACATGGGCCGGAAATGGCATTCGATCCTCAGTCCCCAGGGCTGCAAAGTAAGTGCTTAACCTGATAAGCCATCCCGGCTTCCCCCGAAGAACTTCTCAAAAGTGAAAAGTTGTGTAAGTTATTTAGAGTTTTTTATCTGTGATGACAAAGAAATAGCAATTAACTCTTTTAATTTAAAATTTATCTTCAAAATCACACCAGAAATCTATTAAAATTTTCTTATGTAAAGATAAAAATGGCATCTCATAGTGTTCAGAGAAAAAAAAGACAGACTAATCAATAAACAGTATTGGGTTAACTAAGTAGTTATCTGTAAAAGGAAAGCTAGACCTATACCTCAATTCCTTAGACCAGAATAAATTTAAGTTGAATCAAAGATTTAAATGTACAAAATGATGCCATAAAAATACCAGAAGAAATCATGGAGGAGAAGTCATCACCTTCGAATAGGGAAGGCCTTTCAAATTAATCCAATACAGATTTTTAAAAGACTAATAAATTAGGCAACTATAAAAACATTCTGAAAGGCCCATAATCACCAAAAGAAAAATAGGGAAAAAAAATGCAATGTATGATCTGAGGGAAGGGATTTTCATAATATTGTTAAAGAGTACAAATCAACTAGAAAAATGCTAACATCCAAAATTAGCCAACAGTAAAAAAAAAATAGCTATACATTTACAGTTCACTGAAAAGGAAAAATAAAAACTAAAATAAATGAAACATGTTCAAACTTATTCATAAGTGAAATGCCAATTAAAACTATACTTTTTCCACATGTCATCTATCAAAGTTACAAAGAAATCTTGACAGCTATGTGGTTATATGGGAAACAGATAAACTCCTCTATTACCAGTGGAAATATAAATTGGTAATTCTGATGGCAAGCAATCTGGCTAAATTTCCCTTTGACTCTGTTATTCTATTTATAATAATTCACTGTATAGACACTTGATATGTAAAAAGTTTATTACCATACTATAATAAAAAAAGACTGAAAATAACCTAAATATCCATATCCTTATATCTAGATGATGGTGAGTTTCTCTTGTATTTTATGTCTAGTGTGTACTGTATCATAAACCAATTCCTTTGTGTTTCTCCCAATTGTTCTAGCCTCATATTAAATTATATTTATATAGATCGTTTTCATTTCCATTAGCAGAAATTCTTGGAAGTTCAGAAAAGAGTGGGGGTGGGTGGGGGGGGGGGGCAACTTATTGCTGAATTTCCCAAACCAAATAAAACACCTTAACCTTGCTGATAAAAAAAGTGTTGCAGGGGAAGCCGGGATGGCTCAGTGGGTTAAGCGCTCACTTTGCAGCTCCGGGGACCGAGGATCGAATTCCGGCCCCGGCCCGTGCGGATCCATATGCTGAACTGGGGAGTGCCCCCAGTTCAGTTCTCTCTCTGTCTCTGTATCTCTCTCTCTCTCTCTCTGTCAAAAATTAATAAAATAAATAAACTTTAAAATAAGAGCCTTAAAAAAAAAAAATCCTTTAAAAAAAAAAAAAAAAGTATTGCAAGATTTAAACTCATCAGTATGCTTTATGTAATGCTGATTGGTATGTATTTTATTTAAGTACAAAAAAGTTTCCCTATTTTTACAAAAATAATTCTGTTTGTATAACAAACAATAAGTATAGTCAGATTCTGAGCCTTTCAGATATCTAAGTGCTATCTTCTATTTCCTCTAATAGTTTTTGTTTTACATAAAAACAACACTGTCCTAATGTTCTCCCTCTCTATACCTGTATATTTACTGATACAAACATGAATATGAATGTAAAAATTCCGGGATGCTGGGATGGCTCAGCGGTTGAGCACTTGCCTCCCAATCACGGGATCCAGGTTTCTGTTCCCAGCCATGGCCAGTATAGGCCCCCATGTTGAACTCGGGCACAGCTGGTAACCACCGGGATGGCTTGGTGGGCAAGGTTCCCTCTCATGAAGGAGGTCCCCAGTTCGACTCTCGCCCCACACAGCCCCACATCTACCTGTGTGGAGTGAAATCATGCACAGCTAATAATGTACAATTATGGAGACTGCTCTGGGCCCTCCTCCTTCTCTCTCTTTCTCTCTCATCTTCTGCCTCAAAAAATAGAATCAGTATTAAAGGGCCTTATATACATGTATACTAAAAATTAGTTGTTTGTATTTACTTAAACTGGTATTTCCTTAATCATTACAACTTTATTGGGAAGAATATGCTTAATTTTCAAAAGAATATATGAATTGCACAAGTTGTATATATTTTCTTAAAATACCCATTTTCACCTTATATTTTTAAAAAATGTTGTTAATCAATAAAGTACATGATCTTACTTTAGTATTACCCTTCATATAACCACAAAGAAAATATTTTGCTAAGAGCCTTTTACTATAAAAAAAATTAATCCACATTCAAAATGTTTTGCTGCAAAAGACACTCTAATCCATTAAAGCAAAATCACATACATCAAGTTCAAAGAAAAAATCTTGTTCTTTGGAAGCAATTTCATAATCTGCTCGTAAAGCCAGGTCATGGACTTTTAGACATTCTCCAAGATCCATTCTCTAAAAGGGAAGAAAAGATACGTTATTGAAATAGAAACCACATTTTCCAAAAATTCATTAACCACCACAGTACTCTTCACAGTACATATTAAGTTATACAGATGCTTTTTTATTTATGGACTTTCAAATTACAAAATTTGACGAATATAAAACTTGGTGCCAGAAAAAAAACACATCAAATTCACTCTCACAACAAATAAGAACAGTGATCACTTTTGTACTTAAGAACAGACAAGGAAAAGCCTATTTAGAATCTGAAAATGCTCTTAGCAACAACATAGACAAGTGTATAATAAAATATATGATCATTAATTCTGTACAATATCCCACACTAAAAGCAATAGTGAATTAATTGGATTAAGATTTTTTTAAAAATTGCTAAGACCAGATAAAATTTAAAAGAAATAAATATGAAGTCCTACAGTTATATCTAAAAAGACAAGTTTACAAATAACTATGTGTGAATAGAAATTTAGACAAATTGAAAAACTTACTATGAAAGAGTAAGGGTTACAATATGGTATGACTGAGGTAAATGTATGTAGTATAAAAGTAACTTATAGAATCTAGTATGAGCAAAGTAAAAAATCTTATTGAAGGCTGGTTTTAAAAGCAAAACCCTTCTCCAAAAGACACAATCTATGTGCTAACACATTTCAAAAGGGATAAAAATAAACTAGACAAAATGTCTCAAAACCAAGTTATCAAAAAAAAGCCAGAAAACAGAAGAATTAGCTGGAGAAGAATCAAGATGTGAACTTAACCAATCACCTATCAACTGAATATGTACAAAATAAAAATAGACTTTATTATGGCCCCCAGGGACTTGAGAGTCAGACTTTCACTCTCCCAATTTAAGAAAATACTTTCTGGGAAGCTGGGATGGCTCAGTGGGTTGAGCGCTTGCTTTGCAGCCCCGAAGCCTGAGGATCAAATCCCGACTCCGGCCCAAGAGGACCCATATGCTATGCTGGGGTGTGCCCCCAGTTCAGTTCCTGCCCTGAGCAGCCCCGCACCCACCTGTGGAGTGAGACTATGTGGAAAACTAATGCTGTCAACTATGGAGACTGCTCTGGGCCCTCCCCTTTCTCTCTGTCTGTCTTTCTTTGTCTGTCTCTCTTGTCAAAAAACAATGAAAATAAATCTATAAAAAAAGAAAATAACTTTCTAATGATCAAAGCTTTCCAAAGATGGAATAAGCTTCTTCTGGAGTTACTGAATTACCAGATAATGGAGAGATTCAAATATAGTTTAGACAATCATTTTTCTAGGATATTGAAAAGAATTCAACCATCAAACAGCTTTTATTCTTCCAAATTGGAGATTTAAAGGTCTCTAAAACTATATTACCTCAGTTCTTAATTACATAAAGGAACAAATGGGAAAACAAAGTAGACAATGTCCTCAAAGGTATCCTTTAGAAAATAAAAAGGAATATTCAGGGGATGCAGGGATGGTTCAGTGGTTGAGTGCTTACAAGGTCTGGGGGGTTGATTCCCAGTCCCCACCCATACAAACCCTTATGCTGAACAGCAGCGCCACTGGTAATCACAGGATGGCTCCAAGAAGAGTCAACGGTTCTCTCCCCTCCCAACTATGGAGAATGCTCTGCCCCCCCCCACCC